>CAUDMG010002947.1:280000-582500 GCA_958450375.1 Homarus gammarus | reverse complement strand
AACATCACCCCTAACCACGCCCTCATCCACCCCCCACCCCCCTCCCCCTACCGGGTCAGATTTCGACCTAACACGCTCTTGACACACTCCTCAAGTGACCCCGGCAGAGAGGTCAGAGTCGTTTTAACGGGGTCAGGGTTGGGGATAGAATGGACATTAGATTAAGAGGATGTTTGGATAGGTTCAGATACAGTTGTTCCTGACACCTGATTGGCTCTCTGGCTGATGGATAGACTGACAGACTGGCTGGCCAACTGACTCTCTCTCTGTGGTTCAGAAGTCAATGACCAGTGGTCGTAATTCCCTATAATCATAATAGTGACCAGGTTGAGTTATCTCTACTGTGGTCTTTCAGCGATGCTCCTTTTTTTATAACTTATTATATTCTTGAATATATATTTTGATCTCTCAGTAATATTCTTTTGTTTATAATGTAACGTTCTTGTATCTGTTTTTTTTTCATCGATTTTCTCTTGTTTTTAACCCAACGTGTTCTTGAACTTATGATCTGACCTTTAAGTGATGCTCCTTTGTTCTTGACGTAACCTGTTCTTGAATCTATACTTTAGTCCTTCGGTGACTTATTTTGTTGTATTTTGGGGTGAATTTATATTGCTTTTTCGCCCCTGATGTTCCATTGTTTTGATCGTTCGTTACTTGTTAGTGTATCTATACTACATCTCCTCCCTGATGTTCCTTTGTTTTAATCCTCATTATTTTTTTCTGTACGCCTGTTCTACTTTTCATTCCGATGTTCTTTTGTTTTGACCTTTCTTGTTGGATCTATACAGGACGTGATGAACGGGACTGGACTTTCAATGGGGGGAGCTATTTTCACGACATTCTTAAGCATCCGTTTGTCCGTACCTCCGGTCTTGTTCGTGCCGTCCGTCCATAGTTTGGTTGATGGGGCACCTCGAGGGGGCGTACCCAGGTTAAGAGGTGAAAGTGGTGGTGGTGGCAGGGGCAACATCCGGCACTGTACTATCCACCATCGCAACAACAACAACCTATCCCATCCTTCGGACCCGTCACCACTCCCACACTCTTCCCAGCTCCCTCCCCTATCACTTTCCCACACCTTTCTCATCACTTTCTCCATCGCTTTCCCGATCCTCCATGACATTGTATTCTTATATTTACTCGGTGGTGACTGATTCCCTTGATGTTTGTGTTTACAGAGTTCCTTTCTGGCTATGCATCAAGGGACTCTGTAAACACAAACATCAAGGGACTCTGTAAACACACACATCAAGGGACTCTGTAAACACAAACATCAAGGGACTCTGTAAACACAAACATCAAGGGACTCTGTAAACACAAACATCAAGGGACTCTGTAAACACAAACATCAAGGGACTCTGTAAACACAAACATCAAGGGACTCTGTAAACACAAACATCAAGGGACTCTGTAAACACAAACATCAAGGAACTCTGTAAACACAAACATCAAAGGACTCTGTCAACACAAACATCAAGGGACTCTGTAAACACAAACATCAAGGGACTCTGTAAACACAAACATCAAGGGACTCTGTAAACACAAACATCAAGGGACTCTGTAAACACAAACATCAAGGAACTCTGTAAACACAAACATCAAAGGACTCTGTCAACACAAACATCAAGGGACTCTGTAAACACAAACATCAAGGGACTCTGTAAACACAAACATCAAGGAACTCTGTAAACACAAACATCAAGGGACTCTGTTAACACAAACATCAAGGGACTCTGTAAACACAAACATCAAGGGACTCTGTAAACACAAACATCAAGGGACTCTGTAAACACAAACATCAAGGAACTCTGTAAACACAAACATCAAGGGACTCTGTAAACACAAACATCAAGGAACTCTGTAAACACAAACATCAAGGAACTGTCAACACAAACATCAAGGAACTCTGTAAACACAAACATCAAGGAACTCTGTAAACACAAACATCAAAGGACTCTGTAAACACAAACATCAAGGAACTGTCAACACAAACATCAAGGGACTCTGTAAACACAAACATCAAGGGGCTCTGTCAACACAAACATCAAGGGGCTCTGTCAACACAAACATCAAGGAACTGTCAACACAAACATCAAGGGACTCTGTAAACACAAACATCAAGGAACTCAACCCAAACATCAAGGAACTCAACACAAACATCAAGGAACTCAACACAAACACAAACATCAAGGAACTCAACCCAAACATCAAGGAACTCAACACAAACATCAAGGAACTCAACTCAAACACAAACATCAAGGAACTCAACCCAAACATCAAGGAACTCAACACAAACATCAAGGAACTCAACACAAACATCAAGGAACTCAACCCAAACATCAAGGAACTGTCAACACCTATTACTATGTGGTGTGTTACCTCGTCAGTAGTATAAGGTCGTCCTTCGTCAGTAGTCCCACAATAACTTATCTCATTTCCTCCTATTATCTCGTCAATGGGAGACAACTGAAGGCTCCTGTTATTAGTTCGGTGGCCATCTATTACAGACTAGTTTATTATGTAGGTTAGGTTAGGTAAGGTTAGATCAGGTAAGATTAGGTTAGGTAAGGCTAGGTTAGGTTAGGTAAGATTAGGTTAGGTAAGGCTAGGTTAGGTTAGGCCAGGTTAGGTCGGGTGAGCAGTGAGTCTACCTGTAACAGCTGTAATTGAGCTTCATGTCACCAGACCATCACTAATCACCAGGTATAATCATCCACTTACCTCATTACAACCGGACACCTGATAGTTGGTAATAACCCTCAGGAGACACGAGGCTCTCTGCTTCACTTATCCGGCCTCCGGTTAACAAGTAATGCGATTATTTCACAGCTGGTTATGTTGTCTCCAGGTATAATAATTATGTTATTTTATCCGACGTCTGAGTGTCATAATAGTTGTACCAATAAGAATAATAAGAAAGAAGCGAATCAACTAGATAAGTAAATAATATGATAAATGGGAACTGAAGATGGGAGGACAAGGGGAAGGAAGAGGAGAAAGATAATGAAGGGGAAGAGGGAAGGGAAGATGAAGAGGAGAGAAAAGGAGGGGCAGGGAGAGGGAAGAGGAAGGAGGAGGTACAGGGAAGAGGGAGGGGAAGAAAAGGAGGTTCAGGGAAGAGGGAGGGGAAGAAAAGGAGGTTCAGGGAAGAGAGGAGGGAGAGGAGTAAGAAGGAGGGAGGGGGAAGCAGGGGAAGATGAAGAGGAGAGAAAGGGAGGGGGCAGAGGAAATATAGTAGGGAGAGGGAAGAGGAAGGGGGGAGGGGGGGAGAGGGAAGGGGTGTTAACCAAAGACTTAGGCAGTAAAACGTCAACGAGGCTTCACCTGTCCTTACCTGGCGGCTCTGGGAGGATGCCACCTAACATAGCTGTGTGGGTGAGGTTTCCGCCTGCTCTCTCTCTCTCTCTCTCTCTCTCTCTCTCTCTCTCTCTCTCTCTCTCTCTCTCTCCAGTAAGGAGGTAACCACAAACTAACACCATTTCTCTCTCTTTACAGGTAGAGAACCATGGCCACCACCTTCTGAATAGTAAAGTACCTGTGTTTTATTGGGGAGTGGGTTTATAAGTAAAGTCTCAAGGTGTTGAAAATAACCAAACAACGTCCCCCAGAGGTCCACCACCTTCAGGCCCTGTAGGAGGACTTACGGAGGGTGACGTACATGGGGTGAGTGTTCCCTGGACACACACACACACGAGGTAGACGACCAATCTGCTTGTATCACCGTAAGGATTTTTGTTCGTAGGGTCTCTCTCTCTCTCTCTCTCTCTCTCTCTCTCTCTCTCTCTCTCTCTCTCTCTCTCTCTCTCTCTCTCTCTCTCAGATTGATGATGCTCATTAAATTTACTCAATTTCCTTCCTTCCTTCCTTCTTCCCACCCCCCTTCCTTCCTCCCCTTCCTTCCTTCCTTCCCTTCCTTCCCACCTCCCCTTCCTTCCTTCCCTTCCTTCCCACCTCCCCTTCCTTCCTTCCTTCCTCCTTCCCTTCTCTTCCCTCAACTCGTCAGCACAATATTACCTCCTAAGAAGATTACGAACAAAGGTCAAGAATTAATGAGTTTTAGATGATGGAGAAGAGATGATGGAGGGTGGTGGAGAAGAGATGATGGAGGGTGGTGGAGGAGAGATGATGGAGGGTGGTGGAAGAGAGATGATGGAGGGTGGTGGAAGAGAGATGATGGAGGGTGGTGGAGAAGAGATGATGGAGGGTGGTGGAGAAGAGATGATGGAGGGTGGTGGAGGAGAGATGATGGAGGGTGGTGGAGGAGAGATGATGGAAGGTGGTGGAAGAGAGATGATGGAGGGTGGTGGAGGAGAGATGATGGAGGGTGGTGGAAGAGAGATGATGGAGGGTGGTGGAGGAGAGATGATGGAGGGTGGTGGAGGAGAGATGATGGAGGGTGGTGGTGAAGAGATGATGGAGGGTGGTGGAGGAGAGATGATGGAGGGTGGTGGAGGAGAGATGATGGAGGGTGGTGGAAGAGAGATGATGGAGGGCGGTGGAGGAGAGATGATGGAGGGTGGTGGAAGAGAGATGATGGAGGGTGGTGGAGGAGAGATGATGGAGGGTGGTGGAGGAGAGATGATGGAGGGTGGTGGAGAAAATGGTGATGATAATAATGATGGTGGGTGGCAGAGGTGTTGGAGTGTGGTGGAGATGATGGTGAAGGAGGATGAGGTGGTGGAGATGATGGTGAAGGAGGATGAGGTGTTGGAGTGTGGTGGAGATAATGGTGGAGGTGTTGGTGTGTGGTGGAGATGATGGTGAAGGAGGATGAGGTGGTGGAGATGAAGGTGGGGGAGGATGAGGTGTTGGAGTGTGGTGGAGATAATGGTGGAGGTGTTGGTGTATGGTGGAGATGATGGGTGAGAGAGAAGGTGGGGGTGATGGAGGGTAGTGACGCGGGACCTCCCTTCACACATACCTGCACCTCACCTGGGAGAGACGGACAGACAGACATACAGACAGAAAGACAGTATTTCTAGGTACATACCCGTCCGTTCCCCCACCATCTTCGTATGACACACACACACACACACACACACACACACACACACACACACACACACACACACACACACATCCTCTCGCCAAGTGGATGGACATGGTGCGTGTCACGTCATCTCAGTATATGACGCGTCAATCCCCTTCCCCTTCCCAGTCTTGAGGGGGTAGGGAGAAGGAAGAGGGAGACAAGGAAGAGATAGGGAGGAGAATGGGGAAGGAGGGGAGATGAGGAAGGGAAGGGGGAAAGAGGGAGGAGAAGAAGGAGAGGAGACGGGGGAAGGAGGCTGGTAGGAGAATGAGGGGGGGTGAAGGTGGTAGGGGTAGGAGGGAGGGGAAGTGGGGGGGGCTGGACAGTAGAACAAAGCAACACATTTTACACGACTCTCATAATAAACTTGTAACTCTTTCTTACAGGTAAACTTACAATCTGTCCAGCCTCTTTCTTGCTGCTTGTTATTGATGGTAGTGATAGTAGTAGTAGTGGTGGTGATGGTAGTAGTAGTAGTAGTGATAGTAGTGGTGGTAGTAGTGTTTTTACTATAATAGGTAATGCTGTTGTTGTTATTATTATTATTATTATTATTATTATTATTATTATTATTATTATTATTATTATTATTATTATTATTATTATTATTATTATTACCCACCCCCTCCACTCACCATCACAAACTATCACCAACCATCCACCACCACTCACACTACACTCATACTATCACCATCAACACCACCACCAGCACCCACATCACCACCCACCACTATCATCATCACTCACACTACACTATCACCCACACCACCACTCACCACCACTCACCACCACCCACCACTACCACTCACCACCACCACTCACCACCACTACTCACCACCACTCATCACCACCCTATTAGCAGGTATAACATCAAAAGGACCTCACGTAACACAATAATTAGAGTAGACGCCACATTACACACCGACCGTGAAATACCTCTTTAACGTGTAGTAACCTTGTACGGGGGGGGGGGGGGGGTGGCGGGGGATGTTGGAGGTCATTTCTTGCTAGGGTGTTTTATTCTTAGTGTTTGCCAGCTGGTTGACCCTCCCTCCCTCCCCCCTCCGCCCCCTCCTCCTCCCCCCACTCGTTCCCTCCCCTTTGTGTTCCTCATGATTATGGGGATGTGATGGGAGTGGTTAAATGGGTCTTGAGTTTTAATGGGTCCTGAGTCCTAATGGGTCTTGAGTCTTAATGGGTCCTGAGTCCTAATGGGCTCTGAGTCCTAATGGGTTCTGAGTCCTAATGGGTTCTGTGTCTTAATAGGCCCCCAACCTAACCTAACCATTAGGATTGGGGGAAGGCAGTCGTAATGGTTAAATTGTGGGTCTGTTTGGGTTGGAATATATAGTTGGAGAAGGTACCATTGGAATGAGGGGAAGGGAAGGTCATTATGTCATTAATTATGAGTGCCAGGGGACCAGGTGAGGGTCTACCTGTCACGAACGTCCACGTCTCTCTCTCTCTCTCTCGGTATGTGTCACTGTGTGTGTGTGTGTGTGTGTGTGTGTGTGTGTGTGTGTGTGTGTGTGTACACATTGATCGCCTGGCTGTAAGTGACCCTCGGGTACACACATGCATCAAGTGGCCTTATTGGAAATATCTTGAAGGTGTTGACGAGGTCATCCTTGAGGGGAGGTATTTATAACACTTCACTCTTAAGAGAAAGTATTGTACTGGTAACATTGTATCTATAAGACTTTCACTCACTCTCCTTGATAAAAAGTTAGTCGCTCGCTCCTTATAGAAAGTATTTCGTAAAACTTTCACTCTCGGTAAAAGTCATTACAGCACTTGACTCACCCTGATAGAAAGCATTTTACTTTCTCTCCTGTTCACCAAAGTAACCGGGTCACATGAGGATTAACACCCTCTTAATACCCCCCCCCCCCAGCTTATTTAACCCGATGATGAACCACCCTATCCTAACCTATCCTAACCCAACATTAACCTAACCTAAACTAACCTAACTTAATTTATCCTAACCTAACAATCTAGACTGCCCTGATCTAACCTAGCATTAACCAAAATTAACAGTAACCTAACCTAATTTATCCTAACCTATCAGTATTAAATCAATTGCATTATACGTATGGATTAGGATAACTTGGTAACTCATTGTTGTCTCCAGGAAAATTTATCAATTTCTCAGTGTTGGCCACTTGTCAATAATTTTCCTTATATGAGTGTGTGTGAGTGCGTGTGCGTGTGTGTGAGTGTGTGTGCGTGTGTGTGTGTGAGTGTGTGTGCGTGTAGAGGAAGTGGTTGGGTATGAGTGTGTTTGTGTGGAGGGGAATGGATGTGTGTGTGTGTGTGTGTGTGTATCAGAATGTACAAGCGTGTGTATGTGGCAGTATGTGTGGGTGTTTATGTATGTGTCAGCTTGTGTATCAGTATATATGTGTGTGTATGTGTCAGCGTGTATGTATGTGTGACGTCATCAGGGGAATTACTACAGCATGTTATTGACGTGTACAGCTGACGTCACCACCACTTGACTCACCTTTGGAGAATGTGGCCAAACAACCTTAACTAGCTTTCTAACTTAAATCAATAACGTATCTTTACTTAATTTCCTACTTAAACCAGGCTCTATCTATAACTTTATGTCTATGGTAGATTATACGTATTTGTTCTTTGTTATGGGCCTATAATTGTATGGATTATATTACGTATAATTCTGGAGTCACGTATAGTAGGCCATTAGATATTGTTTACATCCGTCAGCTGTTGCCCGACCACGTGTGTTTGTTGACATCAATCAGCTGTAGGCAGGTGGTATGGTGTGGGAAAGCGTACATGCCTGGGCCCCCGTGTGTGTGTGTGTGTGTGGTGCTCCCGTGCTTGAGTGAGTTACTGATTTTCACCAGTTACCTGTTCCGTTATACTAACTATCCAGGTGTTACAGCTCATTGAGTATCTGAAGCTGGAACACCTGCAGATTAGGCACCCCAGCTGGTCATTAAACACGCAACCCTAACCTAACCAAACCTAATCTAACCTAACTTTACGTAACCTAAATTATCCCAAATCTAACCTAACTTAAACCTAACCTAACCCTCCTCCCCGCACTTAAGCTGAGACTAAACTAATGAGACAAAATGGCTACGAAATTGAACTGAGACTCTACCTTTGATTACGTTTTCTTATTACTTATAAAATTCCTGATGGTATTTTGTCCAGTGGAATTTTTGTTTTACGCGTATTTTGTCCGGAGTTTTGTTGTGATATTTGTCCGGTAGTATATTGTCCGAGGGTATTTGTTTTGTCCATGAGGTCTTTCGGACACACCTGAGTCACCTGTCACCCTCCACCAAGTGTGATGACGTCATGATATTGCTGACCTTTACTCCTCTCCCTCCCTCAGTCCTTTCTTCTCACGTCTCCTCCATTTCTCTCTCTCTCTCTCTCTTCTTATTTCTGCTGCCTCTTTCATTTTCCTCCCGTCTCTCCCTCTTACCTCCCACCTTCCTTCTTCTCTTCCTCCTTTCTCATCTTCCTTCCACCCACCCTTCCTCCCTTACCCCTATCCCTCCTTCTTGGCTAACAACCCCCTTCAGGTATTTCCCTTCCCTCCCTCCCTCCCTCCCTCCTTCCTTCCTTCCTTCCTTCCCCCGACATTCTTCATTGATCTGCAACGAACTGGGGAATGTGTCCGTGTGTGTGTGTGTGTGTGTGTGTGTGTGTGTGTGTGTGTGTGTGTGTGTGTGTGTGTGTGTGTGTCCTTGACTTTTCTACGTTGTTAAGGATCTTCCCCACCCCAGTTCCCCCCCCCCCTCCGCCCCCTTACCTTGACTTCTTCCTCTTCACCCCCACACCATCCCTCCCTCACCCCCACACCATCCCTCCCTCACCCCCCTCACCGTTTACCATTGTTTGTATACCTGTGCTTTTCACTCCTCCCCCTTGACCCTGACTCTAATCCTAACCCTCTTCCCCTGACCCTAACTCTAACCCCCTCCCCCTGACTCTACCCCTTCCCCCTGACTCTGACTCTAACCTCCTCCCCCTGACCCTCACTACCCCTCCTCCCCCTGACCCTCACTACCCCCTGACCCTGACACTACCTCCCCGGGCTAGAGGTTGGTGGTCATCAATAAACCCTTGACCTAGTTTACCTGCCTGGCGGGAGCTGTCCTCAGGGTCACGTGCTTCTCGTGTTTGTAAACAAGTACCTCAGTCCTCAGGTGCCACCACTTGTTTATAAACCTCATTTAGTGCAGGTAAACTGATCCTAATCTCACCTCTCCTCTCCTATCCTAACCTAGTCTATCCTATCCTAATCAAACATATCTTATCCTAACCTGACCTAACTTAACCTATACAGTAGCATCTTAACCTAGCCTAACCTAACTTATCCTAACTTAACCTAACCTATCCTATTATAACATAACGTAACATAACATAACACAACATAATCTATCCAATCCTAACCTAACCTCACTGGTTATGTACCTTACTGTACCTGTCACTAGAAGTACGGCACAAATAGTGGTGGCAGTAGTACGGCTGTATCACTGTAACTGTACTTTCTCCTTCGGCTCCTGTAATCACTACCTCGAGAGGGGGGGGGGGGAGGTTGCCCTGGCTCTCTCTCGTGTTATTTTACAAACAGAAATAAGGATCACCTGAAGAATAGTTACCCCAGCTTATTTCTCCTTAAGATTAGTCACCCTGGGGAAGGAGGAGTGTGGGGGTGAAGGAGGGGTGTGGGGGTGAAGGAGGGGTGTGGGGTGAAGGAGGGGTGTGAGGGTGAAGGAGGGGTTGTGTGGGGTGAAGGAGGGGTGTGGGGTGAAGGAGGGGTGTGGGGGTGAAGGAGGGGTGTGGGGGTGAAGGAGGGGTGTGGGGGTGAAGGAGGGGTGGGGGTGAAGGAGGGGTGTGGGGTGAAGGAGGGGTTGTGTGGGGTGAAGGAGGGGTGTGGGGGTGAAGGAGGGGTGGGGGTGAAGGAGGGGTGTGGGGTGAAGGAGGGGTTGTGTGGGGTGAAGGAGGGGTGTGGGGGTGAAGAAGGGGTTGTGGGGGTGAAGGAGGGGTGTGGGGGTGAAGGAGGGGTGTGGGGGTGAAGGAGGGGTTGTGTGGGGTGAAGCAGGGGTGTGGGGGTGAAGGAGGGGTGTGGGGGTGAAGGAGGGGTGTGGGGATGAAGGAGGGGTTGTGTGGGGTGAAGGAGGGGTGTGGGGTGAAGGAGGGGTTGTGTGGTGGGGATGAGGGGGGATTTGGAGTTCGTGGGAGGGGAGGAGGAAGGCTTCAGGATGGACCCAAGGAAATTACCAACCGCACGAGATCACTGCCGCCATCCTCCCCCACCCTCCATCTCCCCTACCCCTCTATCCTCCCCCAACCCACATCCTCCTATCCTCATCATCCCTCCTCAAGATAATCTATTCCCCCTCTTCCCTCCCAATCCTTCACTCCCCTCTCATTCCCTCTCATAGTGACCCTTCCCCTCGCCTCTCTCAGTGGTACTCTTCCCACCACTCCCTTCTCCCCTCTCTCATAATGGTCATCACTCTCCCCTCCCCGCCCCGCCCCTCCCCGCCCCTCCCCTCACCTAACACAATGGTGGTTATGGAGAGATGATATAAGGAAGTTAGATGGCAGTGTGTGTGAATGTATATATCTTTGTGTGTGTGTGTGTGTGTTTATTTGTGTGTACGGTATCTATCTATCTGTATCTATCCATCTATCCATCCATCTATCTATCCATCTATCTATCCATCCATCTATCTATCCATCTTTCTATCCATCCATCTATCTATCTTTCCATCTATATCCATCTATCTATCCATCTTTCTATCCAGCTATCTATCTATCCATCCATCTATCTATCTATCCATCTATCTATCCATCTTTCTATCTATCTATCCATCCATCTATATACGTATATATGTATGTTTATATATCCGGGTTGCCCACTTGGCCTGACCTCATCCTTCAGGTTCTCTTCACGTTACCCCCCAGGACCGGTACACCCACCCACGCCCACACACACCTCACCCACACCCGCCCGCCCACGCCCACGACGCCCACACAGGTCCCTCACCTACCACACAGCCTCACACCTGCACCACAACCTAATAAAGAGATGACACTGACAACGACCGCGACACACACACACACACACACACACACACACACACACACACACACACACACACACACACACACACACACGTACACACACACATACAGAAAACCGAAAATTATTTAATATGAGAGAGAGAGAGAGAGAGAGGGAGAGAGAGAGAGAGAGAGAGAGAGAGAGAGAGAGAGAGAGAGAGAGAGAGAGATTATCCACTATAGAAAGTACTTTACATAACTGCAGCATGACGGAGCAAGTGCAGGAGAAAGAGAGAGAATACGATAAGAAATAAGGAGAAAGTGATCGAGAGAAAGTGAGAGTCAGAAAGAGAGAAAAAGTGACAAAGAGATTACAGGTACTTTCCAAAAACAGGATTATGGTGAGAGAGAGAGAGAGAGAGAGAGAGAGAGAGAGAGAGAGAGAGAGAGAGAGAGAGAGAATACCTCCCATAAAACAAGATGCCTCAATACTTCACAGAGAGAGAACAACACAAAACTTCAACACTCTCAAGAAACAGAGGTACATCGTCAACACACACACACACACACACACACACAAACACACACACAAACTTAATCTTCCAAGAAAAACAAAACAAAACGATACAGACAACAACAAACACACTCAAACAAAAAACAAACAAACCCTAGAGCTCTTTTTCTGTTGTCTGTTGATTGTCTCACCTTCAGGGAAACAGATAACAGGATTCGTGACTACCTGAAAGATGTTCTGTTGGACGCGAGACAAGATGTACCGTTTTCCTTATTGTAAAACACTGAACCATGGACAGCTAGAGAGGTCCCCTTCTGTGTGTGTGTGTGTCACGCCTGGAGTCCTACAGTCCTGGCAGGAGAACAGTGAAGGACGTCGCCCTCCTCCTCCTCCTCCTACTCCGTGAGGCGTGAACGACTCCGGACACAGGGTACCCCCCACCGTCATCCTGTCGTGTTGTTGTACCCAGGAGGACGACCAGGGAGAGGGGGAAGGGGGACGACCAGGGGGAGGGGAAGGAAAGGGGTAGGGAAGACGGCAAAGGGATGTAGAGGAGGTAGCGGGAGGAGGAGGCGACAAAGGGAGGGTGAGAAGGGGAGGAAAGGGATAGGGGGTAAGAAGGAGAGAGAGGGCGAGAGAAGAGAAGGAAAGGAACAAATGAAACGACGGAGAGATAGAGAAAACGAACGAAAGAGAGGGAAGGAGAAGAAGAAAGAAACAAGTGGAAACGACAAAAGGAATTGAAGGATAGAAAAAGGAATAAGCAAAACAGAAGATGAATACTAGAGAGAGAGAGAGGGGGAGAGGGATAGAGAAATGGACGGGAGTAAAGGACTTGGAAGAAGAGGAGGAGGAGGAAAAGAAGGGAAGGAAGAGAGAAATAGAGAGAAAGGGGATTAGGGGGCGGAACACAGATAAATGGGGAAGGGGAGAAAGGAAAAAAAAGAGGGGAGGAGGAAGACAAATAAAAGGAGAAGCAAGAGAGGGAAGATATAAAAAAGAGAAGAGGAGAAGGAAAGAAGAGAGGGAGGAGGAGAAAGAGGAAGAGGAAGACAGTTCAAGAGGGGCGGAGAAGAAACTAAGAGAAAGAGAGGAAGAGGGGAGGAGAAAGGAAGAGGTCAAGTTGTCCAGGAAACTTTCTCACAAGGGTTCAGTGACCTGCGTCTGGGAACAAGAACGTGTGTGTGTGTGTGTGTGTGTGTGTGTGTGTGTGTGAAACTGTCTCGTGAACAACAGGTCAAGTCACACCAATTGTACACACCATTTATCTTACCCTAATAACATTGATAATAATAACACTATAATAATGGAAATAATAACAACAATAACACTAATACTGTAACTAAATATATTCATTAATAAATTGTGTGGATGTATTTACCTTGAAGGTCACTGTAATTTGTCAACCTGGATCTGTATGATACTGTAACCTTGTGGAAATTACTGTAACTTCTCTCTACCTGCCTGTACCTGTAATCTTGTGTATGCAGGTAAAGTGACAGTCACTACCTGGGCGGCTCCGATACCTGGTCCTACCTGGTACTGGGATCTTTATTTGGGCAAGTCTCCCTCCCTCCCTCCCTCACCACATCCTACACCATCAGTCACTGGCCACACCCTCCACCATTACTCTCTCCACCACATTATCCATCCCCACTCCCTCCACCACTCTTTCAGTCCACTCCACCCCATTCCCTCCATCACTCCTCCACCACACTCCACCTCATTCCCTACATCATCCCACCACTCCCTAAGTTCACTCCACCACTCCCTCCACCACATGGTATATCTTTCCTTCTCCTACATACATCTTGACCCTCCTCCTCCTCCTCCTTCTCCCCCTTCTCCTTCTTCTCCTTTTTCTTCCTCTTCAAGTGACAAGGTCAGTAAATTTCGACCTTTGACCCAAGGGCCCCCCCCCCCCCCCGAGAGCCCACTACAGTGTCCAGTGTCTTGATAGAAGTGTATGCCAAGGAAAGGTGAGGGGGGGGGGGGGGGCATGTAGGAGGAGGAAGGGATGTAGGAGAAGATAAACAGAATGTAGAAGGAGATGTAAAGGAGGTACAAAAATAGAAGTTGTCGTTAGAAGGCGAAGATAAAGGAAAAAATTGGCGCGAACACTCAAAAAAAAAAAACTAAAAGTGGCGCGAATTACCAAAGAAAAATAAAACAAAATGGCGCGAAAAAGAATGAAAATAACGCTAAAACCAGAAAATAAATCATAAAAAATGGCGCGAAAACCAAAAATAAACTTGTAAAAGGTGTGTGTCAGATGGTCACCTCAGCTGTGATTGGTCAGTTTCCCTCCAGTGGGTGGATTCATGGCCAGTAAATACGGCTCTGGTACTGACCAAACAAAAGACGTTCTCATTGGTTTCTCTGCTTTCCCCTTCAAGTTGTTTGTGGTTGTATTCTCCCCATTCTTCCTTCCCCCTTACCCCTTTCCCCCCGTCACCGCTTCTTCCAGCTTCCCTCCCTTCCCTATTTCTATCGCTTCTTCCCTTTCCCCCTTCACTCCCTCCCACTTTCCTCCCTTCCACCTTTTCTCTTTCCTCCTTCTCTCCTTCCCGCTCTCTTCACATCCTCCCCTTCCCCTTCCCACTGCTTCTTCCCCCTTTCTCTTCCCGTTGTCTTTTCCACCTTCCCCCCCTTTCCTCCAACTCCTTCACCCTTCCTCCCACTTTTTCCTCTTTCCCTTTCCATCCCACCACCCTTAGCCGGTCTAGGGGAGTAATTATCTCTCTCTCTCTCTCTCTCTCTCTCTCTCTCTCTCTCTCTCTCTCTCTCTCTCTCTCTCTCTCAGTATGGGCCAATAGGCCTGCTGCAGTTTCCTCCATTCTCATGTTCTCTCACACACACACATCGTCCTCGACCTTTGAACGTACGTGATTCACAGCCCCTTGTATAGCCTTGTCATGCCCCACCCTCCTGCATACCCCCTGCCCAGTGTATTTCTGGTGCTCAGCTTTTAATTTATTGTATCTATTTTTCCTAGTTTTTTGTTCCTTTTTTAAGATACTTATAACACACACACACACACACACACACACACACACACACACACACACACACACACACACACACACACCTTACGGCGTGAGTCATATAGTGAGAGCTGTAAGAGCAATCCCTGGTTGACCCCTACTAGCCCTAACCCTGATCCAGAGAGATACTGTACCTACCTACCTACCTAGCCCCTTCTCACACCGGCCCTACCCTACCTGAGTCACATTAGGGAGTCACCTCCCACACTTACTGATGACGTGGTGGGGTTCCTCAAGGGGGGGAGGAGATCCTGAGCCTTTGTTGTTTAATTTAATAATGTAAATGGGTTGTCCCTTGGTATTTACAGGTTAATTAGAATCACCTGAGGATTAGCCACATCAGCTTATTTCACCTAATGCTACCTGGGGATTAGGTTAGGTTAGCGTTGGGGTTAGATTAGGTTGGGTTACCATTCGGGTGTTTAATCTTCAGGTGAAACAATACGGAAATTTGTACAGTGGGATTACGTACACATTAAACTTCAAGGATGGAATTGTCAGAGGTACCGTAGTCCCAGTGGGCCCCAGGAGATATTTGATTGGGGTCTGTTTGGCCTGGACCCCCATGTAAACCTGTGCCAGGAACTAGTGTGGAGTAAAGGTCACGCTGCACCCATGCCATTGTTCGGGCCTACCCCTCCCTCCTTCCTTCACCCTCTCCTCCCTCACCCCCCCTTCCTTACCCTCCTCCCCTCCCTCCCTCACCCTCCTCCCCTCCCTCCCTCACCCTCCTCCCCTCCATCACCCCCTTCCTTACCCTCCTCCCCTCCCTCCCTCACCCTCCTCCCCTCCCTCACCCCCTCTTTCTCTCTCTTCCACTTTCTCTCACGACCTCAGCTGATGTATAAATGTTTTTGTTGACATTTGGAGCCCAGCTGATGTTCCTTTGTTTTTTTGTTTACATCCCGGAACTGTGAAACTCATTTTGTTTTGTTCACTCACTCAATTACTGACGGAGTAAAACTGATTTGTACTCATACTTGTCTTTGATATAAATGAAAACTACGCCAGGCAAATGATCGCCAGTCACCTCCCAGCAGTGGCATCAAGTGAGTTATGCAGCGTCTTACCTAACTCTCGCCCTCCCTCCCTCACTGCCTGAGGGGGGGAGGTGATGTCATGGGGGTGTGATGTCATTCAGGTTGGTGTCTTAAACATAACACCCCAACCACTACATGATGTTGAGACCGCGTGTGTGTGTGTGTCAGTCAGTCAGTCAGTCAATACTATTCCCTAACTTAAAAACAGCGTTGGTTAAATTAAAAAACACTTTCTTAATTATTAGTTATTGTTAGTATGACGTAATGTTATTTTAAGTTAAAGAAAACGGAATGTGTGAGACGTGAGGGCAGACTACAGGAAAAATATATTGTCGGGTTTGTAAAGTGAAAGTAAAGAGATGACACATTCCTGGGAGGAAGAGGAAGAGGAAGAAGAAGAAGAGCAAGGAAGAAGAATAATAGGAGGAGGAGTCTTAGGTGAAGGTCTTAATGGAGGAGGAGGATTAAGAAGAGGAGGAGTAAGGAAAATGAAGAGGAGGAGGAGTCTTAGGAGGAAGAGGATAGAAGCTACTCTATCCACTAACTTTAAGTAACATCAAGTAACGTCCAGTAACTTTAAGTAACGTCCAATAACGGTCACCAGCGGCCGGAAATGACCGTAGCGGGCGAACCAGACGACCCGTAACGGTCACGAGTCGCTGAAAACACCACGATGACCTGTGTGTTCTCTTGATGGACCTGGAGGTGGACCTGTGACCTGTCTCCACCAGGTCTTCTTATTCAGGGACCTGGAGGTGGACCTGTGACCTGTCTCTTGTGTCCACCAGGTCTCCTTATTCAGGGACCTGGGAGGGTGGACCTGTGACCTGTCTATTGTGTCCACCAGGTCTTCTTATTCAGGGACCTGGGAGGGTGGACCTGTGACCTGTCTCCACCAGGTCTTCTTATTCAGGGACCTGGGAGGGTGGACCTGTGACCTGTCTATTGTGTCCACCAGGTCTCCTTATTCAGGGACCTGGGAGGGTGGACCTGTGACCTGTCTCTTGTGTCCACCAGGTCTTCTTATTCAGGGACCTGGGAGGGTGGACCTGTGACCTGTCTATTGTGTCCACCAGGTCTTCTTATTCAGGGACCTGGGAGGGTGGACCTGTGACCTGTCTCCACCAGGTCTTCTTATTCAGGGACCTGGGAGGGTGGACCTGTGACCTGTCTCCACCAGGTCTTCTTATTCAGGGACCTGGGAGGGTGGACCTGTGACCTGTCTCCACCAGGTCTTCTTATTCAGGGACCTGGGAGGGTGGACCTGTGACCTGTCTCCACCAGGTCTTCTTATTCAGGGACCTGGGAGGGTGGACCTGTGACCTGTCTCCACCAGGTCTTCTTATTCAGAGACCTGGGAGGGTGGACCTGTGACCTGTCTCCACCAGGTCTTCTTATTCAGGGACCTGGAGGTGGACCTGTGACCTGTCTCCACCAGGTCTTCTTATTCAGGGACCTGGAGGTGGACCTGTGACCTGTCTCCACCAGGTCTTCTTATTCAGGGACCTGGGAGGGTCATTTACACTTAACCAAAAGCTTTTAGTTACAACTGGTACTTAATGATTTACTCTTTGAGACAATTCTTTCACATACAGTCGAAAACAAACTTACTTTTTTACACAACATGAAAGAAATTCCTCCTTATTTACATCAACGATTTACATTTACACTCCAGTAGATAATTGAGTTGTGTAAATGAACCGTGGGAACACAAACCTCTCATTTACAGTCAGTTTACCTTTTAAGCGAATAATGCGGCAAGTTTGTGTTTGTCCGTGAACCGTAAAATTCCTCTCGTAACTGTTCATTAGTAAACCACCCAGGTAATACTGTACTTACCTGTCGGGGCTGACCACCAGAAGGCCAGTTACCTGTGTAGGGGGTGAGGGAGGGGGGGATGAGTAGGTATAGGCTGGTTGGTGAGAGAATGATTGAGTGGATGGGAAGGTGTGGGTGGGCGGGTGATAGAGTGTGATTGGGTGGGTTGCAGAGAGAGAGAGACTTGAGTGTTGAATGATAGTGTGTGTGTGTTACGTGCCAAGTCGTGTACCAGCTGACGCCAGAGTTCACACACACGCATTCCCACCCATTACTCTCCGCCAAAGAATACATTATGCGCAAAAATACACATAATGAATGTATACATATGGATATCCCTACAGAAGAACATATATTTACGTCTACCTGTACAGTATGCTTATATGCAGACCACCCACACACCTGTCAACTAAACCATCCAACCAAAATAGTCCTCACCCCCCCATACACACGTGAAGGGATAAACAAGGGGGTCTCACAAATGTTTCCCACACCCCCCCTTCCCCCCGCAATTAACTCAGGTGTTCTTATAGAGGGGAGGGTGGAGAGACTTAAAACCCCTCCCCCTAATTAACTCAGGTAATCGTAGAGGGAGACTTAATATAGGAGACCAGGTGAGCACAGGTGAATCCATAGGTGTGTGAAAAGGTGTAACATAGTCAGGTGATAGTTAATTAGCTTGGGTAGTTGGAGAGGTAATTAGTATGGGCAGTTAGATAGAGGTAGTTAGCATGGGTGTTTAACTAGTGGGGTAATTAGTATGGGTAGTTACATGGAGAGGGAGTTAGAGAGGTAATTAGCATGGTAGTTAGATAGAGGTAATAGCATGGGTAGTTAGATAGAGAGGTAATTAGCATGGGTAATTAGTAGGGTAATATAGATAGAGATAATTATTATGGGTAGTTAGAGATAATTATCACGGGTAATTAGTGAGGGATGGGGTAGTTAGCGAGGCGGAAAGCAGTTAGGTCAGTGAGCGGTGTTGGTGTTTGGACAAAACCATTTACCGTCGCCTGTTAGTTGACCACAGCCGGTCACCTCCACCAGCCCGTTACTCCACCACCACCTCCCACGCCCCTCCAGTCACCCCCATTCCCTCCCACACACTATGAGTCACCCTATTCCCTCCCCCATCACCCCATTCTCGCCACCCTATCCCATCCCCATTCCCTCATCAATCACTACATTCCTTCCCTCACACCTCACAAACCCATTCCCTCCCCTACGTCCTCAAAATCACCTTAACCCAACCTAACCCAACACAACCCAACCTAACCCAACACAACCCAACCTAACCCAACACAACCCAACCTAACCCAACACAACCCAACCTAACCCAACACAACCCAACCTAACCCAACACAACCCAACCTAACCCAACCTAACCCAACCTAACCCAACACAACCCAACCTAACCCAACACAACCCAACCTAACCCAACACAACCCAACCTAACCCAACCTAACCCAACCCAAACCAAACCAAACAAGCCAATTTTTCAGCAGACAAAACTTGACTTGAACTGAGTGACCGTGGGAATTATTCTACACCCAGGAGGACCCGCTGTTGTGTGGTACTTCAATTGGCCCCTTGGTATTGTTGGTTCATTGTGGTGTGTGGTCAAGGGGGTACAGATGATGGTGTCTGGGTGATGCAATGCTGTTATCGTGAGGGAGAGGGGAGGGAAGGATGGTGCAGGAGGGAGAAAGGGAGAGGGGAGGGAAGGATAGGAAAGGAGTGTGTGTGGAAGGGAAGGAGAGAAGGTGGGAGGGACTGTGGAAGGGTACGAAGGAGTATGGAAGGGAGGGACGGGGTAGGAGGAAGGTAAGGTAGAGGGGGGGGGAGAGGGTCATTGATTTTTATGGTAAATTTTTTTTTAGTTTTGAATTATGTAATGGCAGCTCTTAGGGGCTGTATAATGTGTGTAACTTGATGGTGATGGTGACGATGGTGGTGATGATGATGGTGACGATGGTGATGATTGATGGGGTTAATAGTGAAAACAATAATGTTAATATCACATTTAGTCTAATTTATTTACTACTACTACTACAAAGCACCATTAATAAGCCAGCACAAAACAACACACACACACACACACAACAAAACACTCCCACCCGCCCTCACAAACAAAGACGCATCGTGTTGACATTATTCCCACCAATCAGGAAGAGTTGAAGAATACTGTCAAGTGTGACCCAAACACCACCTTATCTCTCTCTCTCTCTCTCTCTCTCTCTCTCTCACCAACCTGGCTATGTGGGAAAGATGTGGTGGCTCCCCTCTACCACCATTACCTGTGTGAGAGGGTGCACGCTGCCCACCTGCTTCAACACGCCCACTCACCTCTGGAGATTGTTCTGAGGTTATCGTGAACAGCTGGTAGTGTGTGTGAGAGAGAGAGAGAGAGAGAGAGAGAGAGAGAGAGGTGACAGTGTAGTTTCGGTTCGTGAGATTAACATTTGTATTTTGGGGGAGTCATTCTCTCTCTCTCTCTCTCTCTCTGTCGTTAATTTATAAAACGGAATTATGTATTATCTTCATTATTATTATTATTGATTTTGTTATCATTATTATCATCATCATTATCATTATTCTCCCTCTCCTCTCACTCCCTAAGCCAAGCCATCCATCATCAGGTAAACACGGCACTAATTAGCCCATCCTCTCGACAGGTGTTGGAACAGGAGAAGCATGGCCTGAGACGCAAACTGACGGCGACAGAGAGCGAGTACGAGGTCAGGGTGCAGGAGTTGACTATAGACCTTCAGAATGTCAAGTAAGTTTTTGTGTGTGTGTGTGTTACAACGTTAAATACACTTTATAAGGCCGTGGGTACAGCTTATAAGGCTTTTTCGTTACTTAATAGGGGATATTGATGCTTAAAAGGCTTTTTATTCACTTGATAAGGCTTTTTTCATAATTGTACGGCTTTTTATTCACTTTTTAAGGCTTTAAACTCACTTTATAGGGACTTTTCACCTTATAAGGCTTTCTATTCACTTCATAAGGCTTTCAGTATTAAATCACACCGTCACAAACCTAATATTCTTCATTTTGTTTATTCATTGCGTGATTGCATTGTTATTCTTTATTGCATTTTTGTTACTGCTTTTATCATTTTTTTTATCATCAACTTGCTATTGCATTTAGCATTTGTCACATTTTATTTATTATTTATTTATTTGATTTATCTCTTCACTAATCAGCTTATCATTACATTTCTGTCACTGTATTTATCACATTTTAATTATTTCTTTATCGTTTATCATTTCACCATTTTTATTTTATTGCCTTTTATTCTATTATTTTCTTACGCTTCCCCAGGGCAGAGCTTCGGGCACAGTACGTGTGTGTATCTGGCACATCCCAAGCCATATGTAACCTCTTAAGGCTCCTAGTCTCTTAAAGGTCTCGTAGTCTGTATCTTGTAGTCTCTTAAAGCCTTGTAGTCTGTATCTTGTAGTCTCTTAAAAGTCTCGTAGTCTGTATCTTGTAGTCTCTTAAAGCCTTGTAGTCTGTATCTTGTAGTCTCTTAAAAGTCTCGTAGTCTGTATCTTGTAGTCTCTTAAAAGTCTCGTAGTCTGTATCTTGTAGTCTCTTAAAAGCCTCTTAGTCTGTATCTTGTAGTCTCTTAAGAGTCTCACAGTCTGTATCTTGTAGTCTCTTAAGAGTCTCACAGTCTGTATCTTGTAGTCTCTTAAAAGCCTCGTAGTCTGTATCTTGTAGTCTCTTAAAAGCCTCGTAGTCTGTATCTTGTAGTCTCTTAAGAGTCTCACAGTCTGTATCTTGTAGTCTCTTAAAAGTCTCACAGTCTGTATCTTGTAGTCTCTTAAGAGTCTCACAGTCTGTATCTTGTAGTCTCTTAAAAGCCTCGTAGTCTGTATCTTGTAGTCTCTTAAAAGCCTCGTAGTCTGTATCTTGTAGTCTCTTAAGAGTCTCACAGTCTGTATCTTGTAGTCTCTTAAAAGTCTCACAGTCTGTATCTTGTAGTCTCTTAAGAGTCTCACAGTCTGTATCTTGTAGTCTCTTAAAAGTCTCACAGTCTGTATCTTGTAGTCTCTTAAAAGCCTCGTAGTCTGTATCTTGTAGTCTCTTAAGAGTCTCACAGTCTGTATCTTGTAGTCTCTTAAAAGTCTCACAGTCTGTATCTTGTAGTCTCTTAAGAGTCTCACAGTCTGTATCTTGTAGTCTCTTAAAAGTCTCACAGTCTGTATCTTGTAGTCTCTTAAAAGCCTCGTAGTCTGTATCTTGTAGTCTCTAGAAAGTCTCATAAAATGACTATCTCCTTAACAGTCTCGTAGTTGTTAATATTTTTACATTTATTTACTCTCTCTCTCTCTCTCTCTCTCTCTCTCTCTCTCTCTCTCTCTCTCTCTCTCCTTCCTTCTCACTTACTTTCACATCTCTTCCATTACGCCTTTAGTCCCTCTCCCTTTTACCTTATAAGACTTATATCCTATCTCTTTACACACCGTTTCCTCTCCCTTTCTGTCCTTTTACTCACTTTACAAACTTCACCCATTCCTTCTCCCATCCTCTCTCTCTCTGACTCACTCACTCACCCTACCTCTTCCTTCCCTCCCCCCCTCCTTTCCTCTCTCCCTCTCACTGACCCACTCACTTACTCTCCCTCCCTCTCACAGGGTCGACCTACACGAGCAGCATGAGGTGGTCAAGCAGACTGAGAGAGAGAAGAGCCAACTCATTGACCAGCTTACTGAACAGAACCAGCGGCTCACCACCCAGCTCAAGGAGGTCAGTTAGGGTTACGATCAGGTCATAGGGGGTCAGTTAGGGTCAAGTAAACTACATGAGTCAGGGTCAAGTATAGTACGTGAGTCAGGGTCAAGTATAGTACGTGAGTCAAGGTCAAGTATAGTATGTGTCAGGGTTACATCATGTCAGGAGTCAAGGAGGTCAGTCAGGGTCAAGTACAGTATGTGAGTCAGGGTTAAGTCATGTCAGGGGTCAAGGAGGTCAGTCAGGGTCAAGTACAGTATGTGAGTCAGGGTTAAGTCATGTCAGGGGTCAAGGAGGTCAGTCAGGGTCAAGTACAGTATGTGAGTCAGGGTTAAGTCATGTCAGGAGTCAAGGAGGTCAGTCAGGGTCAAGTACAGTATGTGAGTCAGGGTTAAGTCATGTCAGGAGTCAAGGAGGTCAGTCAGGGTCAAGTACAGTATGTGAGTCAGGGTTAAGTCATGTCAGGAGTCAAGGAGGTCAGTCAGGGTCAAGTACAGTATGTGAGTCAGGGTTAAGTCATGTCAGGAGTCAAGGAGGTCAGTCAGGGTCAAGTACAGTATGTGAGTCAGGGTTAAGTCATGTCAGGAGTCAAGGAGGTCAGTCAGGGTCAAGTACAGTATGTGAGTCAGGGTTAAGTCATGTCAGGAGTCAAGGAGGTCAGTCAGGGTCAAGTACAGTATGTGAGTCAGGGTTAAGTCATGTCAGGAGTCAAGGAGGTCAGTCAGGGTCAAGTACAGTATGTGAGTCAGGGTTAAGTCATGTCAGGAGTCAAGGAGGTCAGTCAGGGTCAAGTACAGTATGTGAGTCAGGGGTAAGACATGTCAGGGGTCAAGGAGGTTTTTTTGGTATACTGACATGCTGACAGTTTAGCTTAGTATACTGACATGCTGACAGTTTAGCTTAGTATGCTGACAGTTTTTCTTGGTATGCTTACACACTGACTGTTTACTTTAGTATGCTGACAATTCTGACAGTTTAGCTTAGTATACTGACATGCTGACAGTGTTTATTTGAGTATACTGAGTGTTTCCTGTTCACAGTCGTCTAAATATGAGCAACAGTTGGAGCAGCAGCTACAGCACCTCCGAGACCAGTGTAACGTGAGGAAGTCTAACATGACGGAGCAGGTGTCTACATTGGAGGTGCTGAGAGATGAGGTAAGTACTGGAGGTGTAGGTGGTGAGGGAGGAGGTGGGTGGTAGTGTAGGTGGTGAGGGAGGAGGTGGGTGGTAGTGTAGGTGGTGAGGGAGGAGGTGGGTGGTAGTGTAGGTGGTGAGGGAGGAGGTGGGTGGTAGTGTAGGTGGTGAGGGAGGAGGTGGGTGGTAGTGTAGGTGGTGAGGGAGGAGGTGGGTGGTAGTGTAGGTGGTGAGGTAGGAGGTACAGATGTTAAATTCAGTCTTGACATGGTAGGTTAACTTAAGTAATTTACAAAAAAAAATAGAATATAACAAACAAGTAAATATTTAACCACAATGCCATTATATCAGTCATATAAATTCATGATTCTTATATATATATATATATATATATATATATATATATATATATATATATATATATATATATATATATGTGTGTGTGTATAGGAAAAATTTGATTTATTTACTTCATTTTTTGTCATGTTTTAATTTATCTGTATTACGATTGTTTTCCTTGGGTTTAAATTTATATCTCTTGTAGTATTTGTTAATCACAAGCTAAAGTATCATCGTGGTAGATTATGATATATTTATTGTCAAGATATCTTAACCTTGGTTAAAAACAGTTATCGAGGAAGCTGAGATTAAGATGTTAAATTGAGATTATACTCGGTAGGGTTTAGTATATTGAAGACAAAGATTTTAACATTCGCGATCACAGAATTTAAGAAGTTGGTAGGTTATGGTAAATTAACAAGAATGTGTATTTTTAACGTGGTTCTTGTTTCCACAGATCAACTTGCTCGCTGACAGAAAGATGGAGTTGGAACGACGGATAGACAGCTTAATAGATGAGAGGGAAGGTCTGAACTCGACCCTAGACTCCACGACTGATAGGCTGGTTATGCTGGAGAAGCAATCCAAGGAGCAGGAGGCCATGGTGAGTCACTGGTGGTGTTATTTGGGCCATGGTGAGTCCTGGGGATGTTATCATGGCCATGATGAGTCCTGAGGGTGTTATCGGGACCATGGTGAGTCCTAGGGGTGTTATCGGGACCATGGTGAGTCCTGAGGGTGTTATCGGGACCATGGTGATCCCTGAGGGTGTTATCGGGGCCATGGTGAGTCCTGAGGGTGTTAATGGAGCCATGGTGAGTCCTAGGGGTGTTATCGGGGCCATGGTGAGTCCTGAGGGTGTTATCGGGGCCATGGTGAGTCCTGAGGGTGTTATCGGGACCATGGTGAGTCCTAGGGGTGTTATCGGGACCATGGTGAGTCCTGAGGGTGTTACCAGAGCTTTTATGAAGGGTACAAGAGCTAGTAATTTTAATAGATATATAAAAATAATAGCAGTATTTATTTAATGGTTAGTAGAATCACAGTACAGTCACCCCAAAAAACTATCTATACAAAATTGTGTAAAAAAATATGACAAAGGACGAAGGATTTTGACAACCCTACCGAGACAACAGGAGTCACAGTGTTCATTCTGGAATTCATCGATCACCTCGAATAGATTTTTGAGTGACTGCATTGTAAATTGCTATATAAAAGACGATGTTTGAGATTCAATTCGATCTCTTGTGCAGGTTGATCAAAAGGTCCCCGTATACCTACAGTAATTAACAGTATACGTATAGTTATTCTTTGTTATATCTACATTGTTATGTACCTTGTTCTATTTAGAGTAAATGGAAACTGTATCCACTTTCGATATTAACCGAGACCATTTACTGTATATACTGTATTGTTAATTATTGTAGGTGCACAGGGACTTTTTCATCACCCTGTCTGTTTATTGTCCATTTTTGTGTTTCTGTAACTTAACGTCTTGGTCTTACCCCGACCAGCTGTATTTCTCTTGTTTATTCTTCTCTGTTTTGATCTTACCTAACCTGACATTAACCTCGGGAACAGCTGTAGAAGAGAGAGAGGGACCTTGGCGACTATTTTCTTCATGTATATCTCATGTTTATTCTCCTGTATTGATCTCACCTTTAACCTAACCCGCGTGTCTCTCCCACCAGCTGCGTAACAGAGACAGGGATCTGACAGATTTGCGTCTCACCAATGACTCGCTCACGGATCGTCTGGAGGCCATCAGTAGGAACTCCTCCTCCCCCTCCATGGGTCACACCTCCCTCCAGATCGAGATTGACACGAGCGACCATGAAGGTGAGTTATGAGGGACAACTCTAAGGAAATACTAATTATTTTAACCCAGAAAAAATATTCATAAAATCTTAACTAAACGAATTATGATACAATACAATTATAGGATGTATTATGAAAGATACACTTAGCAAATACTAATCATTGTAACAGAAAAAAAAGATTAAAATTCTAACTGAAGGAACTATGGATGTGTTCATTATGACAAAGACTCTGCTAGATAAATTTAGGGTAGGAGTTGTTAAGGGGATATTCATGCTTGTTTGTCTTAATATAATAGACATTGAATGAATAAAAATACAGATAAAATAAAGAAAATGGGATAATGTGGTCTACAAATGAGACACCCTACTCTCCCTATCTGTCCTGACACCTCTCACCAGACCTCTCACTATGGCCTCTCACCAGACCTCTCACTATGGCCTCTCACCAGACCTCTCACTATGGCCTCTCACCAGACCAGTTATAACGCCTCACTCTCCCACAGCGTCCCGGCCACACTCTCACCACAGCATAACAGAAAACCTGCTGGAGCTGGAGGAGTTCGAGTATGACGACCCCTTACTCTACCCCAGCACGGATGGCGACTCACTCAAGACGGTGAGTACCTAACCTAACCAACACCCACCTCGCCCTCCTTCCTCTCTCTCTCTCTCAATGCATTTCTCTGTACTGTAATCCTCAAGGTACCTCCCATATATTGTCAGTTATCAGGTGTTTCTGTGTTGTATCGTATATATATATATATATATATATATATATATATATATATATATATATATATATATATATATATATATATATATATATATATATATATATATATATATATATATATATATATCTTGTCCTGTCATGTATATATTGAATTATAATGCTCTGTGCTTCAGCCATTACTTCACTACTTAGAAGCACGTTAGATGTAAAGTCTCTGTTTTTGTTGATATCTGTCCAGTTAATATTTTTCAGATCATGTGAAGATTAAGCACCTTAGCTTATTACCCCTGGTGGTTTAACACCCCAAAGTTACCTGGTTTATACAGATAGAGAAATGGTTTATACAGAAATAATCACTTGGTATATTCAAGTGAATTTAGCTGGGGTACCTAATCTTCATGTGTGTGTGTGTGTGTGTGTGTTTTATAAAGTTTATGTAAAAATCTTCTCTTGGGATAAAAGCTTAGATGATAAAATTATTAGTTTTTAGTTAATGCCACATATGTAAAAATCACTGTTTGTGTTTCTTTGGCTCACCTGAAGAATCTTCAACCCCGGTTTATTTCACCTGAAGATTAACCACCCTTACCTACCTATAGCCTAACCTGATCTAACCTAACCAAACCTAATCTAACCATAGCCTAACCTAACTCAACCTGACCTAATCTAACATAATCTAACCAAACATAACTTAATCTTATCCAATGTAACCTGACCTAACCAAACTTAACCTAACCTTATCCCCACAATAGTGTTAGGGTGGTTAATCTTCAGGTGAAATAAGCTGGGTGGTGATTCCTCATGTTAACCGTTTATTTGCTTCGACTGAGTTATTCTCTATATATGTCAATGTGTTTATATATTAATAACTCAGGGAAATGTTTATACTGTGTTTACATAACGATCCAAATTATAGTCTATCGGTTATATTTCTTCACTAATTACTTTTCTGGTTTTAAATTTACGTGTTATGACAAAGTTGTGGTTTTTGCATACTGGTTCAATAAATGCCTTGTTGGTAGTCGCTTTAGCAGTAGTAGTAGTAATAGTAGTTTGCATTGGCTACACACACACACACACACACTGGCCTCCCCAAAACAATATCATGTTGACTCTGGACCTCTTGATAATGCTCTCATAACCTAAATAAGACTATCGATATATCAGGAACACTATACAGTACTGTACCACAATTAACATAAGCACCCTGATACTGTATATACACAATGGAAGTTTCTCAAAGTCATGATTCACCTTGCAACATTATCATTGTTGTAGATGGAACACAGGAGAGAGTGTTTCACGTATACTGTATAAGTATTGCCTGTGTTGTAATTAGCTGTGTGACGATCATTGCTTTAGCTAATACATAGAAAGCAACACAAATGCATGTCGTTGTTGCTTGTGTTGTGTTGTTCTTGATATGTTGTTGTTGTGTTGTCTGTGTGTGATTTTCGTGTCTAATATCTGTTCCTTTGTTTCTTTTCAAGGGCACAACTTCTGTAAGTGACACCACCATCACCACCACCACCACCTCCTACAGTTGTAATAGGCTTACTGTAGCAGCACCAAAGACTCAGTAGTAGTAGTAGTAGTCTGTGTTAACCTAACCTCACCTTACCTAACCCAACTTAACCGAACCTAAACCAACTTAGCCTCGTCTAACCTAAGCTAACCTAACCTAACCTAAGCTAACCCCTTTCTCTTCCTCTCAACAGATAAACTTTATTCTCCCTCTGTATCACCTGATCATTGATATAATTCTTCTTGTAGTGGAGTCCGTTATAAGGAGGTTTCACTGTATGTAGAAGTGCTTGTAGTGCTTGCTAAATGATGCCCCAACACATACTCACACATCAAAGATTACATATATAAACACTTAACAAACTAGTAAGTATATTTAGAAGGTTATTAATCACTCAGGGAGACTATAATGTTTACAGTATTAATAAACACACACATCATCTTCAAACATTATGGACAGATCTATTTCTTATATATTTTAACATGTTTATATATATATTTTATAAGATTACAGGGTATATAATTTAAGTCTAAGTATTTTGTGGTTGAAATTTGAATGCACTAAGAGAATAAAATTGACTCTTCTTTCATATTAAGCTCCATATACAGTATAGTGAAACCTCCATATAACGGATTTCTCTCTTCCTGATAATCCGTTAGATGGAGGTTTCACTGTAGTTATTATTACCTCTCAATGACCTCACCTAACTGCCTAACTAATAATTAATGTCATTAACTTCACTTATCATGTTATTATAGCTTATGTTTACCTGTGAGCCAACACATATTACACTACACCCCTTCATGCCTCGGGTCAACACAACTACACTACATCCCTTCATGCCTCGGGTCAACACAACTACATTACACCCCTTCATGCCTCAGGTCAACACAACTACACTACACCCCTTCATGCCTTGGGTCAACACAACTACACTACACCCCTTCATGCCTCAGGTCAACACAACTACACTACACCCCTTCATGCCTCGGGTCAACACAACTACACTACACCCCTTCATGCCTCAGGTCAACACAACTACACTACACCCCTTCATGCCTCGGGTCAACACAACTACACTACACCCCTTCATGCCTTGGGTCAACACAACTACACTACACCCCTTCATGCCTCGGGTCAACACAACTACACTACACCCCTTCATGCCTTGGGTCAACACATAATTACCTTGATGAGTATTGTAGTTACGTTGTTGGAGATGTGTGTACAGTGACCCCTCCACTTAACGAACTTTGATATAAAGGACTAATCTCTTATATATAGTTTGTTAGAAGGAGTTTTCTTATATAACAGACTTTTCTTATATAATCCATTATAAGGGAAATTTCACATATATTGGACTACCCGTCTCATACAGTCCGTTAGAAGGTTTCATATATAACGTACTACTTGGATATAACGGACTAACCTCACACATATAGTCCGTTAAAGAGAGATTTCATTGTACTGTACTGTACCTTTTAGATGTATCGTGTTTCCTTGATGTGTTTTAACTGAGTGCCGTACATCGAAAACGCTTTATTGACACCTTGGCTTTTATTGATAATGAACCAATTAGAATATTCACATCCTTATATCACACCACAAACATATCCGTCATTAGAGGCCTCGACCAATCAACATATTTGTTGACTTAAATGACATCATATATGCTAGAAGAACATAGCACATCACTTTACCTTATCGACCAATCAGCATATCTGTTGAATTAAATGACGTCATATATGCTAGAAGAACATAAGCACGTCACCTTACCTTACCACCGCTTACCTCCCACAGCTGCGTCAGGAGGTTGTGGATGTGATCGGACAGGTTCGTGTTATGATCGATCAGCTGAGACACCGACGCAGGAACTCCCTCACTTCACTCTCCACCAACTCCTCTGATGAACTCACGCCTGATAAACTGAAGGTATATCAGTTACGGTGTATTGAACTCTTATTTGAGGGAGTCTTCCATATTTAATACCTGTAAATAACATATTGAAATACAGTCATATCATCATCATTATCATTACCATCGTCATTATCATTACTATCATCATCATATTTGTATCAGATCACTTCTAGTTTAAGGTCTCCCGTATATCTTTCATTATCATCATCATTCATCATTACCATCATCTTCATCACCATTATCATCATCATCATTCATCATCTTCATCACCATTATCATCATCATCATCTTCATCACCATTATCATCATCATCATTCATCATCACCATTATTACCACCATCACCCTTGTTTCAGACCACTATATAATATGGGGGGTAATTATATTCTCACCCTCATCAAACACCCTATTATTCTTACAGCCAATCATACCCTCCATCACTTATATAAACCCTGTGACCTGTCAACCAATCACATACACCCTTGATGACCCCCTCCCCCTACAGAACGGCGTGCTTGGTTCTGTGTTCCACGATTTAAAAGGTTTGGTGAGGGACTTACTACGGCGTGAGGCCCAGGGTCAGTGTGGGTCCTGTGGCCGCGGGGAGGACAGGGTACAGCTGGAGCAGGAGGTCCACCGAGCTCTTGAGGCCGTGGATAAGCTCAACATAGAGCTCAATGACGTCAAGGACAAGCTCAAGGCTAAAGTAAGTCTCGGGTGTAGAGTTTAAAGAGTATTAAGCTTATACTGAAGCTAAAGCTTATGGTGTAGAGCTTATAGTGAAGAGAGTGCAAATCTGTAATTTTGTTGGTTAATACCTAAAGTATAGATAGCTAGAGAGATGACTTTAATGATGTCAGTAATGTTGATGATGTCATTGATGTTCATGTTGATGTTTCAGGGTGAGGAAGCAGCTGAGTTGGGCCACCAGGTCACTCTTGGAGAGGCCCAGATGAAGGCCGTGGCTGAACAGAGGGACAACCTCAAGCACGACCTCGAGAACACACACTTGGCCAAGGACGAGCTCATCAAGAAGGTGAGTGGGAGGGAGGAGGGAAGAATGATGGAGAAGGAGAATGGAAAGAGAGAGAGAGAGAGAGAAGTAGGAGAGGATGAAGGGAAGAAAGGTAGGAGAGAAAGTTGAAGAGATGGAGGAAGGAATGAAGGAGAGATGGAGGAGGGTACATAGGAGAGAAGGAGGAGTTAGGGGGAGCTTGAAGGAGGGATAGAAAAGGGATGAAGGAAGGTTGTTTGGAAAGGAGGGAAGAGGGAGAGAGGAGGGTAGTCACTGAAATGAAAGGAGTAAGGAGGGATGGTAAACACATAAAAGGAGGAAAGAGGTATGGAAGAGGAGGAATGAAAGGTGAGACAAGACAGTAAGAAGGAAGGGAGGAAAAGTGTAGGGTACAGAGAGAATAAGTGAGAAGGATGGAGTATAAGCAAGAAACTCAAGAGAACAAAGTGTAGTAATAGAGAGAGAGTGAAGACAGAAGAAGAAAGATGAAGAAAAGAGGAAGAGGAAGTGGGTAGGATGGGTGAAGAGAGGAGTCTGTATTAGAATGTGTGTGAGAGAGAGAGACCCACTAACTCAGCACCTCCCCTTCAGGCGTGGGACATGAGAGACAACGCCGTGGCTCGCAAGAATGCCTGTGAGATCGAGTTGGCGAGGACGAGGATCGACGTGATGCAGATCAACTCCCAGCTTATGGAGGCCATCCAGCAGAAGGTGGAGCTCTCTCAGCAGCTGGAGCAGTGGCAGGTGGGTGTCTTAGAGCACGTGGATGTCCTAGGGTAAATTGATATAATTATTAGGGTTATTCCATGAGTCACTTTTATTTAGGTTTCATTGCCATTTTCACCAATTATTGTCGTTTTGCTTGTTATTATTTACATTTTGGTTTAATAGTAATTACCATCATTTGATGTAAATTTTTTGTTAATAGAATCATCGTACATAATGTGTTAGCACATTAGTCCAAGCAAACTGTTAATAAGACGACAAAAAAGTTATTGATATTACTAAAAAATGAGGATAAGAATCGAAACTAGTAATAAGACTCGAAAATATGAATCACTGTATTTTGTTATTGTTGAATTGATCTTTTGAATTTGTTATTAGTAGATGAGTGATATGAATTACTGTATACTTATAACATGTGGGGTGAATTTACAATGTTGTTGTGTTGACAGGTGGATATGCAGCAGCTCTTGGACGAACAGATGCGACGAAAGCTGAGTAAGATGGAGATGGGAAACACTGCCGCCGCACGCCATGCCGCCACCGCTGCCAACGCCAGTGACTCAGACTCCTCCTGTAGTGGCAAGACCTCCCCCAGGAAGAACTCTCGCCTCTTCTCCATCCTCACCACCCTCAAGCGGTAACCTCCAACGCTGTCTTACCGTCACCCTTGTCATCATCGTCAACCCTCCTCTCCACATATCATCATAATTCACCAGCGTCAAATTCGTCTTCGACAGCAGCAAAATGTCTTAACGAGTTTCTCTTCTCGTCTCTGACAGCACCAGAACGTATCAAACAACTTCTGCAGTCACCGTCGTCATCGTCGACCCCTTCCTCGTATCCTCATCCGCAAAAGCACCATGTGCTGTTTGTCTTTGATAGTCTCTTCAACAGGAGATAGTCTCCAACACCTTTTCTCTAATTTTTAAAAGTACCATATTCGTCTACAACACCCTCTCTGGTGGTGATTTTCATCATTGTCATCTCCTCACTTCATGTCATCAACTCCAACACTAGAATCTCTTCTATCACCTACGAGGGCGACCAACATCAACAGATCCTCCGCTGGTGGAGACAAACTTACGGCTGGTCAGAGAAGCTTTTGTGTCATCGTGCAAGTACTGGATAGTGTCGAGTCGCTGCCTGCACGAGTCCAAGACGACGAATCTGGTTGATACTGATATTAAACCTGTTTCCATAACAAGTGATACAAAAGGTTAGCACATAGTGTATCTATAGGCAGCATAGCATATTGTGTTCAAACTTAGTAACTCTCAGAGGGTTGTCTTCTATAAGTGTCAGAGAAGAGATAGTTCCCGCCTCACAACTCACTAACCAGTTGTGTTCGACCTGATTTACACATAGCGTTCACAAAACCATTTTATGTTCTACAGGATGCCAGGATATTCACTTGTCAGTGGGAAGATGCGTTGAAACCTCCTATTCCTCAATGGGTATTTCCTTTGTTATCGAGAAGTTAAAAAGTGTTCCAATGTATTTCCCGTCGGCTGAGACTTTTCCAACGCCCTGTTTGTGTCCTAAGTTATTCTCAGTCACTTTCAGCATGTCAGTAAAAGATGTTTTGGATACTGCATTTTAATAGAATATATGTGGGTGTGTCTGTGTGTGGGTGTATGTATGTATGTATGTGTATCTATCTGTGCATGGTGTACCTATATGTATGTGTGGGTGTATCCATGTGTGTGTATGGGGCAGTGTTCCGAACGGAGTGGTCATGTTCAGCAGGTATCGTCGTGAGGGCTGCTCGTGGTGGCTGGGGTCCTAAGCTTTAATCCTGTAGTTTTTGTGTCAGCCCTGAGCGTGTCTTGATTTAATTAACTTTGTTGATGTGTGTTGAAATTCTGAAGGAAAAGGGTATTGAAATCTGAAAGTGTTAAAATTTTAGTGTTGAAACCTGAACATTAAAATCTGAAAAGGTTTAGAATCAGATATATTAACAAATCGAAATCCTTGATTCGAGTAAACACATTTGGCCGTAAACTAAAACAGTGCTCATTATGCCTTACAGATTCACTTAAGATACAGTGACACTCTTCTGTGTTTTAATGATCTGAGAGAAAATGTGTACTGTACGTATTGTGACTGGATAGATTTATAGAAACAAATATATATATTATATATTAATAATAGTAAAGTTATATTAGTTCCGATACATAGCTGTGATATAATGAGCTGTACTTGGCTTAAAATGAGTTATATAATTCGTGTGTGTGTGTGTGTGTGTGTAGCGACAAACATCCTAGTCTATACAGAACTGATTAATATGTCAGTATAATGTTTTACACTGATTTAAGATATTTTAATAGGTAATTGATCAAATTGGCCCCATTCTCCATAGTCCCCAGCTTAACCATTAGGATTGGGGGCTCAGTCTTAATGGATCCTAATCCTTATGAGACCCTAATCCTGATGGGGAGATTAGGGTAATAGATTAGGGCCTGTTTGATTTACGACCCATACACGTAGAAACTTTTTGTCGTCTTCGTTGAATTCGTCTTTTCTGTTCCAGATTTTAGAGTGTAAGAATTTGTATATAATCTTTCCAGTTTGTCTTTAATTCTTCGTGATGTGAAGGTAACTCGCTTTTTATTAGAACCACCTGGAGCCCAGAATTAATTTCATTTTAAAGTTGTAAAACTGAAGATTTAGCTGCATAGACTCTACTGTTACCATGTTAGAGTGCCTGATGCCAGTCCCCACCCCTCTAGGGAGATGACCTGGACAAAAGTTGACCCAAAGGATGGTATTTCTCGGGGTAGTTAAGCCAGTGTGATAGGCTAACTTCACCGCTGTATGTACTGCAGTTTGGTATAATTCACGTTCATGCGGGCACACTTTGCCTTGATTGGTTATCCTTGCCCACCATGGTATCTGATTTTTTCCTTCCACACTTAACAATTTTACCTGATTTAACCTACTCTAAGCCTTATAACCTAACCTTATAATGAACGTAGACTCTAAGAGTGGGAGGGGATGGTAGCTGACGTCCTGGTAGGCACAGACCAATCAGCACACGGCACACCTACATGAGCGTGGATATCGTGTCCTAGTCGGCCAACTTGTCCAGCATCCTGTCTTTATTTCATCACTCGTAAGCTTATTTTCCTTGATGCTCGATTTTCCTGCGATAGAATTCTAGTGTCTATCGGTCTCAGGAAGTACGGGAAAGTCACCTTCTTAATATTTTACTTTACTTATAAGTTAGATGTCGATAACAACCAAAAATATATATTTTATTTGCAACTTAGCCAGGGCAGGTGATGATGTCATCCTATCCACAACGGGATAGGAGTTGCTCGTTTGTTTTATAGGCGTCGAGTTACTGTGTCCTTCTCTTCATATTTTGTCTCAAAATCTTTTCCTCTTTTGTTCTAGTTTTCTCATCTGTTTATTCAATCTTTTTGTTTAGTCCCATTTTAGTTTTATCTTCCTCCTCGCCTCCGTGTTGTTAGGTCAGTTGTGTATGTCTATTTAAGTACTACTCACAAGGTACAAGCACAGTAACCCTATATACAGTGGCAGCCATCCTTAGACATTAAACTCAACTGGTCAGCACAAGGTTGGACCATTACCTACACATTATCTACCATTTAGCTTTATTACCATTATTATTATTATTTTGATGATAACGCATAATATCCACTTAATATCACATATTATTATAGAATTTGCGTAATTTTTTGTTTTCAACTTGCCTAAAATAAAACAACTTGAAACATGGTGATGGCCACTGTGTTGAAAATTATTTTACCACCACCTGGCACAGTTAAAACTATATTTTAATCATGAATATAACAAATTTTCCCTTTATTACCATTTATCTTAATTCTTTCTCATTGTGTCTTTATCATAGATACATAAATGAGCTCCTACTCTTGACATTCCATTAGATTTAGTTCAATAGGTTAAGTTCGGCGTTTAAGGTTCAGTAACAAGTTAAAATATTACATCAGAGGCAATTCCTGATGATCGTTTCGTCACATTTTTTTTTCCTGTGTAAATAAACTCAGTCTGTACATAATAGCATGAATGATCCTTTAAAGGGAAAAATTAATTAAGAAATGAGATAGAGAAATGAAACTTTGCCTGGGTATTTGTTCACACCGGAGGATTGATATAATTTATTACTTATTGTTATTTAGATACAGTAATTAGATTTAATACAGAAGTGCTATTATATTTAACGGTTTAACTTGACCATTATAGATTTCAAATTTATGTGTTATAAGACTTGAGTGTATGAGACTTATTTAATTTTGAAACAATAGATTGTATTATTAACTTCTGTGTGATCATTTACTCCAAAGATGTTACTGCACTGTATATTTAATCACAACTATTAGAAACTCTGAATATGGAAGAAAAAAAAATTCTAAAGTGGATTATTTTAGTGTCCTCCCTACATATCCTCCATTTTCTACACCTAGAATCATGTAGGGGGAACTTAGATCCAGAAGACTATCGTGTATGTGTGGCTAGAGAGCACCCGTCGGCCAAACTGTGACTGGTTGGAACATGACATTCCGTTTTTTTAAGGTCAGATTAGGTTTTTTAGTGAGATCTCAAGTTATACTGAGGCGATGAATAGTTGATCTGTATTTAAAAACATCACGTCATGCCAATCTTATAATCCCAGCTTGACAGGTGTTCACTAGCCATGCCTTCATTGTGTCACATTATTTTTTCCATAGGATATCCGTTATTGGATTCTCAAAGGCATGTATGTTTAAGTTTCCCCGTAACTGGTGATGTAAGAATACATCTACCAGGCAGACTTGAGCAGCAACACTGAGATGAAGCCACCGTGGCGTCCAATCTGCACTGAGACTTGTACTTGGATGCATTTCCTAATACCTAACAATTACGGGAAGAAAGTAATTACGACAGGTTGAGAATCTAGCAACTGGTACTTATTTTACTTTTAAGAGATGATTCTGTCATTGCACTACGATGTTAGGTGTTAGTGGTCGTGAGGCAACACAGTGGTATGTATATTAAGGGAAACAAAATGGAAATGCCTTAGCTGATTTACCTATCCGTCCAGCAAGTGTCGCATTACCTCTCGTGGAGATTATTGGTAAGTGTGTGTGTGTTATCAGGTACACCGACAAACCAAAGGATTGCATAGCATATACCTGAAAATAAAGGTTCTCCAGTAGAATCGAGATGTTGTTAATAGATGCTAACACGGCATCCAGCCCAGAGATGTGTAATAATATAGTCTCCAACTCACGTGTAATATTATGTGTTGTGGGTCAAACATGATCACAGCCCACCTGCAACACAAATATCAAGGGATTCTCTAAGCTACGTACGTTAAATACTTTCATTAATTTGATGTAAGAATGAATTTAACTTGTTCACTTAACATGGTGACATAGATGTTGGCTAAACTTGTGTATAAATCACGCTGACACTACTGTAAGAGTTGTTTTCTCGTATGGGCAGTTAATCTCTCTTAACTTGACGTACGGATCTTGGAGACTCCCATGGCCCAGACTGTTAAGGAACTCGTAGTGTCCACTTGTGTGTTAAGACACGTGAGTTGATGAAGCATCTGTATGCTAGTGCAATAAAACTGTAGAATGAAGGTTACCTGTTCTTTGTCTACCCTCTTGTTGATACAGTGTGGCTGTTAAGGCTGCAGCAGCTGAGTACAGTATACCTGTCCTTAAAGTGGTTGCTTTGTTCCAGGAGCATCTAAGTTTGCAGATAGGGAAGTGAGGGCAGTGCCGGCCACCTGCCTCCTTGTGTATCGAAGGCCTTTCCAGAGATTCTCTTCGTTAATGATGCTGTCGATTACTTAAGGTATATACTCTTCAAGGTAAGGTTTTATTACAAAAATATCTGTACCTACTTCTTTACATTCTACTCATCATCTAACGCTCAAGTTGGCTCACCTTTTTATATCTATTCGCAACTTCATGTTTCACTCTGAGTAAAAGAATATTGCCAGACCTTTTTATTCTCTACACAATGTACTGTACTGTACTGTATACCACAAGTCCAGAAAATTTGGAGGACAAACTTTTTCCGAGTGAGAATTGTGAACACTTGGTACAATCTGCCAGAGAGTGTTGTGATGGCACCGAGTGTGAGCTGTTTCAGGACCAGACTTGACCAGCACTGGAGCAGGTTCAGATACATTCAGGAGCCAGTACATGCCCAGTACTTGCCAACAGTGCGTAATAGAGACATGGCCTACTGCCCGAGCTGCTAACGAAGATAAAAGTAAAAAAAAGCCAAATGTTCTCAAAAGAGGGGAAAAGGTTAGTGACCGTTAAATTTCAGTTTAATTTATCATTTCACCACTAATGTTTGTAGCCATTCGGGTGGCAGGTCTCTGTTACTTCATTGAGAACTTGATTGTCCAGTAGCATCCATCAGTAACCCCTCTACTTTAGAGTTGTTTCTATTGTAATTTTATCTCTTCATGTGTACAATTTGGAATGCAGGAAACCAATAGAAGAAAATAAGAGCACGGTTTACATTTGTACGTGCGATAGTGGTCTGTGTGTCGTTGATCACCGGTGTATGAGGCGAAATGCAAAGTTAAATTGGCTGTAACTTTTTTCCTATTAATTTACGACAATTTTGTGTTGTATATCTGAAAAGAGGAGGTAGAACTACCCCTAAAATAATAAAGGGGGTTCCTCAATGGGTCTTAAACTGCAACTTAACTAAGTCATTTGAAAGCACATATCCACGAGCATTTATGATAAACTTAGGATATACTGTAGTTAGGGACCTGTCCACTCAGTTCCAAAATGGGAGCAAATACCTTTTTAACCCCTGCATTTTCCTTCCATATAACATAGTAGTAGTCAATATTGTGTTTGAGTAGTTGTTTCAATGTTTGTAATATACATTTTCTACTGCAATTGTGAGAAAATTTAAAGATAACTGAGTAAAAAAAGTATGTAATTTAGTGGTATTCGCCAGGTCTTTTACGTTCAGCCACCTTTAACTTAGTTGATGCTCATATTTATCATTACTTAGACAGTCTAAAGTAAGTTTCTTCTGGGTACTCCAGTTTCCTTCTGTACTGACACTGGGCAGTATAGTTGCTAACAGTACCAACAAAGAACAGCCATACTGCCGAAACGACTAGTAAGGTGATAAGTGGTGAAATTATAAATAATAAAAATATATAATTAAATGACTACCGATGGCAGAGAAAGTAAAATCAGCGAAAAATACTGGAGTTTCCGTTAAAAATGCAAATTTCTAGAGAAAACGAAGGACTAGAGTAATTTATGGCTTGTCCAATAAATGGCGGGAGTATCGTTGTCGTAAGGAAAATATGAGTTTTAGTACCTTGTAACATAACCTTGGACAAAACAGTATTCAAGATTTGTTTTTAATATTTACTGCATCTCTACCATATATATGAACGAGATAACATGAGACACAAGACAAAACACCCCTCCAAAATCAAAGAATATCTAATACCTACTTTCAAGTGTCCACCTCATGAGCTTAGAGACTTCAACTCAAGGTAATTAATAATTATTACAGTAGTGTCCACGACTGGTTCACATTTCACTATAAAAATGCTAAGAAAAAATGAGCAATAGATGAGTGATAGAAAAATAACATTGAAATAAATTAATAATTCCCCTAGACCTGGGAGTGTCCGCGTCACCGCCAGTGAGTCACTCGAGGAAGCCACTTGTCGAAACTTTTGACCATAAGACCCAAGCGGAGATTACATGGAACCCTAAACCTCAGCAGCAAATTTGCACACTCCAGAGCTTAATGTAAGAATACATTAGATATTTTTTTGTTTCTTAGCTGTTCATTCTTGCTAAATTCAGACAGTTTAGTGATTATTTGTTTGTGTTCGCCGAGGGCATCATGGCGCCGCGTCTTAGCCTCAGACCGAGACATAAACATTGACATAGTGGAGGGGAATTTGTCTAATTTTGGGCCCAAAATATTAACCTCTGAATTTATGTGAGTGTTGCTGGTCATATACCGTACTATAAGTTCGTCTTCGGTATGAAACATTTTCACTTTCTTATTACCGTTTAGTAAATTCAGAAAAACCTGTCATTTGGACCTCAGACGTGAAGACCACACTCAAGGTTGTAATAAATATTTATTTTAATAGCATCCATATATATATATATATATATATATATATATATATATATATATATATATATATATATATATATATATATATATATATATATATTGGTAACGTGTACAAAGGACGTCTCATGTTTGTGTGGGAGGTAAGGTCTTTCATTATACGGGCGCAGATCGCCAGTGCTAACGAATAATAACGTTTGCCATTGAAAGAACAATGGAAATATTTCGATAAGAAACATAAATATGTTTACGTTGCATAGACAGATCATATCAGACGTTTTGCTCCAAAATTGATTATCAGACAAATTGCTCGTGACATTCACTACGCTATCAGGTGCGAGCTTATTTGTTCCACACATTGATAAGTTGGCTTCTGTCTCCCACGCTTTTAGGCATCGTATTTTTTTCCTGTTCTAAACACCAGAAAGTGATATTAGTCCGGTCTGGTGCTTATAGACTAGGTTGCCACACCAACAACGAAACGACCACAAGTCAAACTTTGCGTAGATTTCCCGCAGACTTTCACTACCAAGAATAAAAGATTACAGTAAGTTATAACGTTGTCCACACGAGTATTTTTTCGGACGTGGGATTTTGTCTGTCGCCCTGGACCAAATGATAATAATAATATAATTCAATTACTCGTGTACAGTATTTGAAAGAAAATTTTCTGGCGGGATTGTTTTTGTTTTTTTTTTCGTTTGAGATCAAGTGATGAAAATAATACACGTGTTAGAGATTTTGAGGCCAACATATTTAATGATATATTGAGAATGTAATAGGCTATTAGATTGAAGAGTCAGTGCCATTAAGAGAGCTCAGGCTCTCAATTGGCTGTCATGTCAATACGTTTTGTTATTATCGACTATTTTTCTGTGTAAATAAACTATTTCAATATTAATTTCAGTACCACCTTCATGATACTGTCACCACACGAATATTAATATATTTGTGAATAATGCCTTACACGTGTACAGTCGGCAAGAGATGTTCTCAAACGTTTTAAGCGAATACAATATGACAAAACGAACGAGAAATCTGAGATCCACAGTGCTCATTCTGAAATCTGTCGTGCCGAGCTGTTCGAGAACTTCCTTTTGCCGACTGTATACTGTACTTGGTAAAAAAAAAGTATGTCCAGTTGTGTCCGATGAATTTCGAAATGATAACGGACTAATGTGTGTATGTATGGTGAAGTCTCCATGTGTTTCCCTTTCATTAGGATATAAATCATATGACATTATTGTTATTATTAGCATGATTTTTACAATAGTATAACGCCAGTAGCCGTGTTAATAGATTAATGAATATTTGTATCATGTTATAATTTAATATTTCTTTGTTGATATCTGAAAATTGGGTACATTAATGTACCATTTGATCGCAAAGCATAATAAATTGTACAGTATTTGCGAGGGAAACTTTTGACCGGCTAGTCAGCTGATCCAGACACAACAAACCATCTCAATTGTACCCTCCACCACCTCCCTCTCCCCCTTCCCAAGATTCAGATTTGCGTCCCTCACTTCCCTCATTTCCTGACCAATGGCAGTATCCATGACCTCTGAACCCTTTGAATAAGATACGAACATTTTGTATACGATGAGAGGATGTACTGTATCTTAACACCAGCCTTCCTTTCTACAGGTTCCTCGTCGTTGTCTGCAGAAATTAAGCCAATTCCTGTTGCTGTAACTCTTGCAATGAGTGAGCAGCTTCCGACCTCTTTCCCTCACCTACTCGAGGAGCTTTCAGTCACGTCTTTACGCTAACGTGATGGAGGGTAGGAACTTGTTGACAGACTGGTTGGTGGTGTGATGAGTGCCCTGTGGCACCCTTGAGATATTTATGGCTCGTGGATAGTGAACGTGAAACACAGCATACAGTCTTATGAAAGTTAAGGTATCATGATTTATGCAATTGTAATGATTGAATATCAGACCAAAGCTTACAGCCCAGAATTACATCACATATAACATCAAGTACAGTACAGACCGCGTGGTGCCCTAACACCACAGGTTGACACACCGCAGGTCAAGACCTGACCCCGGCCTAAGTACTTGCGTAACCCTACGATATTACCGAGTTAGGGAAACCACACCTGGCCAAGACACCCGGGCGGTAATAATTACAAAGCACTACTGTCCTGCGACATGACCTCACCTGTTCGGACCTGACCCAAGGGAGATCAAGGACCCGCTAATCAGCCAGTACCCCTGTTACCCGACCCAACAACCCGGTCAAGACACACCCACTTAAGTAGGAGAGGTCACCCTCCGGCCTCTCCAATATATAGGGGCTGGAGCTCCTCTCCCCACGGAGAGTCTGATAACCAAGGAGGGCCAGCAACCACGTCCCCTGTCCCGCTCATCGAAGAAGTCCGTCACTAAAGGCAACGAGGTCTCCGCCGGGTCCATCGACAGTGCTGTCAGTTCAACGTATAACAGTAAGTGCTGGCTGTGTAGGCGGTAGAAGTGCAGTGATCCCGAACCTTCCAACGATCGATTTAGTGAAGTGCCCATTCGACTTGTGAAGTTAAACGAACATATCATAGTCTATCATACCCTGTGTACGAGTCCCCCCATTAATGCCTCCTATGCAACTAGTAAAATAAAGCTGTAACACGCTGTTGTGTTTTATATACAACACTTGTACTGAGCCTGTGTTAATATACGTGGTCACCCCCCACACCCTCGAGACACGCTACCAAGCTTCCTGTCTGTACATCCTCCTACTATAAGTAGTCTACCTATATGTAATATCCTCTTCTGGTGAGTTTTGTTTCATTACACAATAAAGTTTTTTGGTATATGATGTATCCGTCATTATAACTCACACACTGAACATGTTTTATGATAATTTTCCTCATAAATAATGAGTGAGGTCAATATGCATGGATGAGTTTTCAGCAGTATTGGTGTTTTTCACGGCAATACTAGCATAGGCTATTAATACATTGTTTTGGGCATTGATATACTAGTTTATAATGTCATGATAAAGATGTTCTTATTGCTAGTTTATGTTATTGTTATAAGGGTAATGAAGGAGGGTTGTAAGAGTCTGGGGTGAAGGTTGTAAAAAGGGAGGGAGTGTTGTGGGAGGCTGGGGTTAAGGGGGGTGGTGGCACCCAAGCTCTTACCCACAGCTCACTCACCCCTCGAGGGCCAAGTGAACCACTAGTGCCTTGCCTGCCCCCACTACCTCCTTCCCTAGCACCCCACTGTCGCACTCCAAGGCCTCTCGCACACATCACTGCCCTCTCACACCTCTAATCAATCTGTGGTGGTTCTAGGTCAGCGTACCTGTCTCTGAGGGCGTTTCGCTAACATGTGGAGCTGGTGGTTCCGATACGTGGTGGTGGCGGCTGTGGTATTGTGTGTAGGTCGCGCCGTGCCTGTAGACGACCCTGACGACGACGATAACAATGACTTCACCCGGGTCGTCCGCTCGCAGCCTGGCTTCAGCATTACGTGAGTACCTACCTGGAAGGGCTGTTCTTAACCTACCTACCTACCTTTGATGGGTTTTACTGACCTGTCGTAGGGAATTATCGTGACATATTAGAGAGATTAATTTACTGTCGGTGGAGGTGTTACATATACAGTACAAGGAGGTTTTGAGTTACCAATGTATGCAGATGTTAATCATCTACCCGTGGCTGTTACCTGTTTATGTTGGGTCTTAATTGCTTACCTGTGGGGGTTGTGTGTTTACTTGTAGTTTAGGGCCCATACTATAGTGCCATATTGTAACACATGCCACCACTACAATACCCTCTCCACCACAATACCAGCACCACTACATATACTTCCACAACAATGCCTTCTCTACCACACCATCTCCATCGTTACAATACCACCACCACCACAATACCTCCGCCACCACAGAGTACAGGGACAGGTTAAAGCATCTTAATTTGCACTCCCTCAAGAGACGTAGAGTGAGGGGCGATATGATCGAGGCGTATAAATGGAAGTCGGGGCTAAACAAACGTGATATAACAAAGGTACTCAAACTATCCAACCAGAAGCGAACTCGTAACAATGGTTTTAAATTAGACAAATTTAGATTTAGAGCCGCGAGATAGGTAAACATTAGTTTAGAAATAAAATAGTGGATGAGTGGAACAAGTTAGCAAACATCATCATTAACTCGAATACTCTGGATGGCTTCAAACACAGGTTGGACGGGTACATGAGCGATAGGGATTGGGTGTAAACGGGACTGCCCAGTATGGGCCAATAAGCCCGCAGCAATTTCCTCCATTCTTATATTCTATGTTCAATACCCCCACCAGCATCACAATACCCTCTCCACCATTACAATACCACCACCACAATACCCACACAATGCTCCACCACCACAGTACCAACACCATACTCCATACTACAATACCCCTACCACCACCGCACAGGGAGACAGAAGTGGGCCAGGCATCTACGATTCCCACTTGAGGCAACTCGTGAAGACACTTAGGCCAAGATAAACATAAAGGAGGAAGGTGTAGAAGCGACCCTGGGTGTTGTGGAGGAGCTGGAGTGGTGTGAGTGTCGGGGGGCGTCGTCCTGCTGCTGGGGGGAGGTGGGGGCGTCGTCCTGCTGCTGAGGGGGAGGTGGGGGCGTCGTCCTGCTGCTGGGGGGGAGGTGGGGGCGTCGTCCTGCTGCTGGGGGGAGGTGGGGGCGTCGTCCTGCTGCTGGGGGGTGGTGGGGGCGTCGTCCTGCTGCTGAGGGGGAGGTGGGGGCGTCGTCCTGCTGCTGAGGGGGAGGTGGGGGCGTCGTCCTGCTGCTGGGGGAGGTGGGGGCGTCGTCCTGCTGCTGGGGGGAGGTGGGGGCGTCGTCCTGCTGCTGGGGGGAGGTGGGGGCGTCGTCCTGCTGCTGGGGGGAGGTGGGGGCGTCGTTCTCCTGCTGGGGGAGGTGGGGGCGTCGTCCTCCTGCTGGGGTATTGGGGGCGTCGTTCTCCTGCTGGGGGAGGTGGGGGCGTCGTCCTGCTGCTGGGGTGTTGGGGGGGGCGTCATTCTCCTGCTGGGGGAGGTGGGGGCGTCGTCCTGCTGCTGGGGTGTTGGGAGGTAGGCGTCGTTCTGCTGGGGGGGGTGGGGGCGTCGTCCTGCTGCTGGGGTGTCGGGGGCGTCGGGGGCGTCGTCCTCCTGCTGGGGGAGGTGGGGGCGTCGTCCTGCTGCTGGGGTGTTGGGGGCGTCGTCCTGCTGCTGGGGTGTTGGGGGCGTCGTCCTGCTGCTGGGGTGTCGGGGGCGTCGTTCTCCTGCTGGGGTGTTGGGGGGGGCGTCCTGCTGCTGGGGTGTCAACAGAACCAAACATGTACAGCGTTCTTTGTTTTTTACGTCTCTTACTGTGGGATTTTATTGTTATTTACCATATTATAACATCATTCATACAGACACTCTTATGTGATTTTCTGCTTCTATTTTGTTTTTCTTTTGATATTTATTGATTTGTTTATTTGTCTTATCGTGGTTTGTGCCTGGTGAGAGGAGGGGGGGGGGGTCCGCTGTGTCTCCTCCCCACTTTCTTTTTCACACGTAGACTTACTGACGCATTTACACACACATATACACTCTCTCTCTCTCTCTCTCTCTCTCTCTCTCTCTCTCTCTCTCTCTCTCTCTCTCTCTCTCTCTCTCTCTCTCTCTCTCTCTCTCTCTCTCTCTCCAGATCTTCTCCATCACTTAAGGTAATGGACTCAATATGGTGATGGCTGATAGGGTAATAGCTTAATTGATAAGTGTGTGTTGAGTGTGTCCGGGTCGAACCCCAGCGTGGGAACCTAACTGAAACCCTATCCCCGAGTGGTTCCTTCACACTAAGATGGTTGTGGTTCGTGGTGGGATGGTTGTGGTTTATTCACACTAGGATGGTTGTGGTTCGTGGTGGGATGGTTGTGGTTTATTCACACTAGGATGGTTGTGGTTCGTGGTGGGATGGTTGTGGTTTATTCACACTAGGATGGTTGTGGTTCGAGGTTGGATGGATCTGGTTTGTTGTGTTTACAAAATCCCTTGATGTTTGTGTTACAGAGCCCCTTGATGTTTGTGTTTTCAGAATCCCTTGATGTTTGTGTTACAGAGCCCCTTGATGTTTGTGTTACAGAGCCCCTTGATGTTTGTGTTTTCAGAATCCCTTGATGTTTGTGTTACAGAGCCCCTTGATGTTTGTGTTACAGAGCCCCTTGATGTTTGTGTTTTCAGAATCCCTTGATGTTTGTGTTACAGAGCCCCTTGATGTTTGTGTTACAGAATCCCTTGATGTTTGTGTTACAGAGCCCCTTGATGTTTGTGTTTTCAGAATCCCTTGATGTACAGTATGTATTTATAGATTTGATGTGAGTATTTGTGAGTTATATACTCTGGCGATTAAGGAGTCACTGTGTATACAACGCATGTAAGTTGAGAATATGATTAAATGTGTGTGGGTATTTCTACTTGTTCTAGGCTGGTCTCGCCACATTTTAGCGATTTTATGTAGCTATTTCCACTCTTTCCGGGGGGGGGGGGGGGGCGTTCCGTACGTCTTGATCCGCAGCTGAATTAAATTTACAGTAAGATTTCAACACGCTATTGTGTCCAGCTGGCGAGGGTGATGACGCTACCATTATTGTCATCAGTATCGGAGTCTCAAGAGTGGTGTTGCGCAGTGCTTCCCAGAACGACTGAAGAGATACGTCACCCGGTCACCAGCACGCGTGTATAAGGTATCAACTATGTAGTGTTAACACACTCACCACCACTATACCATTGCCTTTTAGTTGATTGCCTTGAAGGTATCTAGGGCCCCTGGATTATTTCGTACGTTAAAGTAGTGATTTGAGAACGTGTTAGACTGCCTGCCACCAGTGTGTTATAAAAGTGAAGATTGCTGCCATAATACAGTAACTAGATGCGCGTGCTCTCGTCTCCAATCGCAGGGAAAAATAAGATAGATTATTTACATTCAGACATCTGGGGCGTCTCTGGCCGTCTGTTGTCTCTTTATAATATTTTTGTTCTCACTTAACCCAAGAAGTAGTGATGCATCTGTGACGTTTAAGCATCGTCTGTTTTTAATTCATACTATATTAGATATTGATAAACCATTAGAGAGTGTTTGTGTCGTTGTTTATGGCACCCTAGCTTATTTCGCGTAATGATTAATTTAATACCATAAGTTACCTGGGAGGGGTTAGGTCAGGTTAGGTTAGGTTTTGTATGTCTAGGTTATGTTAGGTTATGTTAAGCTATGTTATGTTGGATTGGGTTAAGGTGAATAATCATCAGGTGAAATAAGCTATGGTGCGTCACGTGATCCGAGAAGACTGGCCAGGTTACTGTGGTGGAGTGTAGTGACGACAGTTCTACTAATCATCACAGTCCCGTGCCGCCAAAACAAGCAGGAACAGTGAACTGCGTCAGGCGTTCATGGAAACTACGCCGGACGAACATCAACAAAACAAAAACAAAACCAGCGCCAGTACAAGCATTCGTCAGGGTTAGGATTTCCTCTCCACTCCTACACTAGTACGTTAATGGTAGCTACGCCAGACGAAGGACTTATCTCTTAGGGGTTCAGGGGGGGGGGGGGTGTTATGTAAGGGGATCAGAGCGTGATGTGGGGGGAGTGTTGATGATGTAATTAGATTCTTTGCTACCATCTTGCCTCTCCATCACCTCTCCACCACCTCACCTCGCCACCACCTCACCATCCCACCTAACCACCTATATAATTATCACCCATTATTCTTGACCTGACTGAAGGATATTTGGCGCGAGCGAGGGATGTGGTTTTCAAGTGTGGATTGCCTCGGTCGTTGGTTAAATTCTTATCCAACCATGTTGGTATTGTCTAGCTTGTGGGCGCCCGTGTGAGTGTAGTGCCGGAGGGGGGGGGGGGGGTTGTCGACCTTGGCTCCTTCCTCAGTGATAGGAATCAAACAATTGGCATGTGCTCTCTACTGCCCTCTCTTAGACCTTCCACGGCACCCTCTTCCAAGACCCTCCACTCTCTTCCACGACCCTCCGCTCTACTCCACGATCCTCCTCTGTACTTCACGACCCTCCACCCCACAGTACCTAAGCTGCCACCTTCACACTCTTAAGATTGCCATGATATATATTTTTTTTTTGCCCTTTCATCTGCTAGTGACATTATTTATATTATTTCTTTGGCTTCTATTTATATCCCAGGTTAATTAAGATCAAGGTGAGGGCTGTGCCGTAGCTCTCGCGGTCATCTGTATAGAGATGGTTGCTCACATAACGAGACGGGGTAAGAATTTGGTCAAGGCTGCGTCAGTGTTTTGGTGGTGGTAGTGCGTCCCGGTCGTTTCCTTACATCAACTAAAGACAATTTTGTAGAAGCTGTAGACGAGACACTATGGCGTATGTTCACCTAAACCCTACAATGGCGCTGTTTTAATGGTCTAAACACCATAGACACGTAACTACTATACTGGTAAGGGTGTAGTATACGAGTAACCTAACCTAACATTTCCGCGTGACATGTAGGTCGTGTGTAAACAAGTCCGCTTGACACATGTAGGTCGTGTGTAAACAAGTCCGCGTGACACATGTAGGTCGTGTGTAAACAAGTCCGCGTGACACATGTAGGTCGTGTGTAAACAAGTCCGCGTGACACATGTAGGTCGTGTGTAAACAAGTCTGCGTGGCACATGTAGGTCGTGTGTAAACAAGTCCGCGTGACACATGTAGGTCGTGAGTGTACACAAGTCTGCGTGACACATAGAGTTAAGAGGAAATATTAACGTAATTCTGAACCTTTTAAAGGCCTTTCTTGTGTCTTAGCTTAAATGGGTCATTCAAATACTGTACGTTCTCAGATTTTCAATGACGAAGAACTTAATTTACGTAAGACTGGAGCAGAATGGGAGCGAGCGTCAGTTGATACCCCCACAGTGTTACCAGGTCACCATATAATTTATTCCCTTCACCACAGGTCACTGTTGCCATCCTGACTTGTCTCCAAAATATTATTCTCTTTAGCGGGTTTCTTGTCTTCCACCTCACCTCCCCACCGCATTGTTTACACTCGAATGTGGATATAAACAAACACTAGGATGTTCTTTTGTTTTCACTAGAGTTGGGCGTTTACGTGGGTGCGCGTCCCTGTTGTATTGTGGTTGACAAATGGTGGTTTAAGTATTGTAAGGAGATCACATGTTTCTGTCTATACGCTGTAACGTTGTGGTTTGACGTGAATTCACCCTCAGTTTTACATTTTAATTGCCTTTATAAGCATAGTAAAAGTGTACGTTACTTAATGTTATTTATAAATTTACTTGTTGATTATAAGTAGTAATAAGTGGTGGTGGTGAATCCTTCGGTTGACGGACTATAGTGTTATATCAGAGCTATTTATAACCAATGGTCCGGAGTTCCCAGCGAGAGTTTTCCCCATTGAGTGATTTGAGCTCCCGGTACACACATAACACTGAGGCGTTATGGTGGGGATTTCGCGCAGCAAGAATCATGGATAAATGGTCTTGTTTTTTAAAGCTACGGTGAGGGGGGGAGGGGGGTCTAATTCCTGGGTCTTAGAGGTAAGGAGGACTAGGGGGGAGGGGGTTACTCTGGTTATGACCTTATGCAATGTTATGATGAAACGTTAAGTGAGCAGTAATGTTTGTATGAAAGAGAGGGAGGGAAGGAGAAGTATGGCAGAGAGAAGAAAGGGTTTGGGTAGGTATGGAAGGAAAAATAGGGGAAGGCAAGGAGAAAGAAAGCACTAAAGAGAGAGAGAGAAGGAAGGGGAGGGGATGGAAAACAGGGGGACTTACAGGAAGGAAAAGGGAGGCGTATGTTTGGTGGAGGGGGGGGGGAGGGGTCAGTGTCTCCCCCTTTGTGTTGGCAGGCGGGTCTGGCACCAGTGCCTCTGACGTCACTATGACGGTGATGGTCGTGCCTCACTTATCTTACCCAGTGCCCCAAGTGAGGCAGGGCAACGGCACCGCAAAACTCACCAGGACCGAAGATTACTAACCTAACCTCACCTAAACGAAGGACATTACTGGGAAATAAACAACTGGTGGTTTTCCTTGATCGAATTAATTAGGGGTTTTTTATATTAAAACCGTTTATTTAGCCAGAAAAACGAAGATACAGAGTCTATAATAATAACAATTTTAACATGGCTGAGCCAGTTGAGAGACTGAATTCTCTTGAAGGCACCTGATATATACTGTACATCTATCTCAAGGAAGTTTATAGTACAATACTATCATTCCCCTTCCCTCCCCCACCTCCTTCCTTCCTCTCCTCCCTCCCGATCCTCCTTCCCTCTCTCTCCCTCTCTCCCCATCCATCCTTCCTTCCTCTCTTCCTTCCCTAAGCTAGAACAGTATACACCGGAACGAGGGACTGACAGAGACCAGATAAATCACCACTACTATGCCTAAACTCTCCCTCCCTCCCGCCCCTCGCCTGGTTCATGAGTCCTGTAGGTCCTGCTTCTGCCTCGCCCACCACCTAACTTGAGTGCTTGCCTACTGTTGTTGTGGGTCTTTCGACCTCGTACTAAACCTCACAGTTATCGTTTGTATCAGTCTTGTTCAGAAGTAAAATAAAAACATGGTAAAGATGCAACTACAGAAACGGTTCAATTACAGGTACAGAAACTATGGTACAGGGATACATGCAGGTAATAGACACCGGTACAGATATTACATGTACAGGTATACATCCACATACAAATACAGCACTATGCGGGTGCAGACACAACATATGAATGGAGGAGACTACAGCGGGCAGTCCCGTTTACACCCAATCCCTCTCTCTCATATATCCATCCAACCTGTGTTTGAAGCTGTTCATCGTATTCGAGTTAATGGTGATGTTTGGTAACTTGTTCCACTCATTCACTACTCTATTTCCAAACCAATGTCTACCTATCTCGCGCCTAAATCTAAATTTGTTTAATTTAAAACCATTGTTACGAGTTCGCTCCTGGTTGGATAGTCTGAGTACCTTTTGTTATATCACCTTTGTTTAGCCCCGACTTCCATTTATACACCTCGATCATATCGCCCCTCACTCAAAAGAGGGTCGGTAGTGTGTGTGTGTGTGTGTGTGTGTGTGTGTGTGTGTGTGTGTGTGTGTGTGTGTGTGTGTTCCTCGTGATTTATTAGTCTGCTGCTGTCACAACTATACAGGAGCTATTTTAGTTGTGTTTCTTTGTGTCGTCGCCGCCTCTTATCACACTCCAACTCTTTTTCTCTCGCGTTCCGACTCTTTTTAAAGGAGATTGATGGCCAAGACATCCGCTGTCATAACTTCCTCCTTCCCCCTCTTATCCCTCACCTCCTCTTCCCCCCTCCCTTCCCTTCACCTCTCCTTTCCCCACCCTTTCCCCTGCATCCATCTCTTCCCCTCCCTCATCTCTCCCTCCCTCCCTTCTCAAGAATTACCACCCTAGCTTATTTCACCTGAAGATTGACCACCCTAACACTATTTTGGGGGTTAGGTTAGGGTTGTCATAGTAACCTCGCGGAGGAGGGGGGGGGGGGAGATATTCGATGTGGTGTGAGGGGGTGAAAGATGTCTGGTGTATGTTACCGTGTAAGTGGTGTGGGAGTATGGTGGTGGTGATAACTCTCTCTCTCTCTCTGCCAGTTTTCTTTAATTCTTCTCTATTTGTATTCCTTACTATATACCTGAGTGACCCGCAACACATCTGACTGACCTGTAACACACCTAAGAACATAAGAATGGAGGAAACTGCAGCGGGCCTATTGGCCCATACTGGGCAGTCCCGTTTACACCCAACCCCTATTGCTCATATAAGCATCCAACCTGTGTTTGAAGCTATTCAGCGTATTCGAGTTAATGATGATATTTGGTAACTTGTTCCACTCATCCACTACTCTGTTTCCAAACCAGTGTTTACCTATTTCACTCCTAAATCTAAATTTGTCTAATTTAAAACCATTGTTACGAGTTCGCTCCTGGTTGGATAGTTTGAGTACCTTTGTAATGTCCCCTTTGTTTAGCCCTGCCTTCCACTTATACACCTCTATCAGGTCGCCCCTCGCTCTACCTGAGTGACCCGTAACACACCTGAGTGACCCATACACCTGAGTGACCCATAACACACCTGAGTGACCCGTAACACACCTGAGTAACCCATAACTCACCTGAGTGACCCGTAACTCGCCTGAGTGACCCATAACTCACCCGGGTGACCCTTAACACACCTGGTCGACCCGTAACACACCTGAGTGACCCGTAACACACCTGAGTGATCCATAACACACATGATTAACTCGTAAAACACACAAACCTGATTGACTCATAAAACACACACACACAAGATTGACCTCATGAACACACCTGATTTACCTGTAACTTAAACCTAATTATCACCTGTGTTCTCTCTTACAGTCACCTGGACATCCGAGACGCCATCCTGATCTTGGAGAAGAGCATAAAGGCGGTGATCAACAAGCTGAACCGACACGAGGCCCGCGAGGCTCACGTGGCCGACTTCTCCACCAAGACCCTGAACAAACTCTCCTCTGATCACGCCCTCACCGCCGTCAATATACAGGCTCTGGCCATGCAGCTCGCAAAGATGGAGGAGAGACTTTTGTCCACCGAGGCTCTCATTCAGACGGTAAGGTCCTCATTGGCTCAAGGTGCTTCTCGAACGTGGCCACACCTGTAGTGGAATGAGTTCTCTTACCACTTTACATGGCTCAGGTGTTGTGTTTATCTCAGTGCTCATAGTAGTAAGCATCATTGGTTCTCTGGCGTCCAGTTTAGTAGTTTTGAGCTGTGACGATGCTGAGATAAGCTAGCAACAGTGGCTTTTGGTTGTGTGTTAGCGAGTCTTTCAGCTATGTCGAGGATAAGTTGGGAAGAGCTCTGGGTGTGATACTGTACTGCCTTTAGTGTGTTAGTTCAGGAGACACCCGGAGAACTTCCTCTCATGTTTGGTGGTGTATCACTCGATAATATAAACGGTAACACACTCTTCTTACATCTCCTCGTTCACTAGATGTGTGTGAGAAGATCTGTTTTGACGATTTTTCATGTACATAATCTTGTTTTGCCTGGTATGCCACAGCCAGGGGGAAGAATTGTCTACTTCAGATGATTTAAATTCCTCTTTGTTGTGGGTTGTTGTTTTTCTTCAGTTTTCCGTTATTACAGGAGATAAGATGGTGCCAAGGAGCCACAAAGGTATTGATTATATTTTCTAAGTCATAATAAATATGTTAATTATTATGTTCTGTTTACTGATGAGCTCTGAACAATATTGTCACACTAAATAGTGTTATTTGTTGATCCCCCCACTGAACTGTGAATAGCTTAAGGAACCCCCCTCCCCCTTTCCCACGCTGGACCACAGACAAATACACACACGAGGGTACAAGTGGTGTTGTGGTGGATGGCCGTGAAGGGTACGGGCGAGGAGGAGAAGGTTTTGAGCTGCTGTTGCCAGGCCAATCTTCTCTCATACTCTGGCTCCTTCACCTTGGGTCTCTTCCTCACACACACACACACACACACACCTTGGCCTCTCTTGGTGATGAAGTAGTAATGACTGAAGGTTTGTGAGCACTGGAGATGGTTATGGCCAAGGTTCCCACAGACTGACTGGGCAATGGTTTAAGGTGGTTTGCATTCCAAGATGAGTTATATTATGTATAAGAACGTCATCTGCTTAGCTAATATTACTGGGGATGTCTGAGATTGACTTTAATAAGGCATTCATGAGTACAGTATATTGAACAGTGGTGCTAAGTACTCTACCTTGGGGGATGTCTAATTGTATATCTCTGACTTCACTTTTGCAACCCGAAAAAGTACAGCAGCCTTCTATGGGTGAGATAACTACTTTCCCATGTAATAGCCGACCTCCTTTATACATTTTGGCTAGTTTGTTACCTACTGGGAAAATGCAGCTTTTAGTACCAGAAATGTGGTGTGTTTATGTATTTCATCCCCCTGCACAGTTAAGGATGCAGTTTATGTACACTTTTTTACCACAGTGACCCAATAACAGTTTAATCCTTAACCTGTGCATCAGTTATAGTCATTAGAGTTACACCTGTGTCTTAACTCCTTCCCTCACACATACACCTTGGCAATAGTACTAACTCCTTCCCTCACACATACACCTTGGCAATAGTACTCACTCCTTTCCTCACACCTACACCTGAATTACCTAGTTTCAAAGACATGCTCCACACTGCACCTCACAAGTATAGCATTATACTCTCACTTAACCAATCAGGTTTTACTTAAAGAAATACAGTGTTTTAAGCTCCACCAACACCTACAACCAAACAGGTGAATCAGTTTCCCCAAGCTGCTTAATTTGTTTTTATTCCAAGCAAATAAATTAAACACAGGCATAATATCATGCTAATTTATTAAAGTTGGGTTTTGGCACATAGTTGGAGTGACCTTTCATTAGATTGTATAAAAGCAACGCATAATACCACTTAGGGTTACCTGAAGATTAGACACCCCAGACCACAAGCTATTAGGGTTACCTGAAGATTAGACACCCCAGCTTACTACAACACCTAACCTAACCTGATCCCATAACCCCAGGTAGAGTTAAGGTGTTTTTAATCAACAGGTAAAATAAGCTGGAGTGTCTAATCTACAGGTGACGTAAGGTTTTTGTAGTGACTTAAGATGTGTTGTAGTGACTTGTAGCGAGGTATATACAGTTAAAAATGACTGCCAGTCTTTAACTCTGTGACTGTATCATTTATTGTACACAGTTACTCCACAGTTTAATTGTGATAATTTTAACCACTGAAATTCTAATTGACAGTCACAAATAGAAAAGACAGTTACTCCTCCCTCAACAGTCTATGTGTGCTATAATCTCTTGACTGGTGCATTGACTGTATCGTTAATCCGAGCACCAGACAGTTATTCCTGACAGTCACTCTTAATTTCTGTAGCACTGGGCCGTATGATTAATATTGACTGTTAATCTTAATCTAACAGTTTAATTATGATAACCAGTCTTAGCTGTTTTAGTACTGACATGACAGTTTAATTGTGACTATCTATCGTAACTGGATCATTGCTAGGAGCCCAGTTAATCTTGATTCACAGTATACAGTTCTGTCAAGCAGTCAGTGTACTACGAACGGCAACAATAAGTGACAGTCAACCACAGCCAGCCCCTCTCTCTCAGCTAGGGAAGAGGGGAACAAGAGGTGTTCTCTCAGGCACTAGAAGTTGTAAATGATGGTGGGTACTTGGCTGCCCTGAGAGCCTTATTGGCCAACCTCTTGAGGAGTCTGCGGGAGTTGATGACGAAGCGGAGGGTGGCTCTGGGGAGGTGGTCCAGATACCTCACCAAGGGCCCCAACTGCTCCTCCACGTACCGCTGACGGAGGGTTAGAGAGATAGAGAAGGAGAATACCAGTTACTTTATGATGTTGGTGTTCAGGTTTGGTTAAAGTGTTCATTAAGTTCATCAGGTAGTGTTCATTAATCTCTATATACACGTTCAGGAACTTCCTCATAAGAAAAATAATGATGATAATAATAGGAGTACGGTAGTTATCCCAAGTTGCGTTTGGTTTGGTTAGGTTAGTTTAGCGGGGAAAAGATCGAGTGAATAAAATATTAGGAAAGAAACTCAAAATAATTGTCATAATAAGTGAAAGAATGAACTGTTACCACTAACCTTGAGAATGAGGCACTCAGACTTGGTTGCCACGTCACTCGTTGACCCCCACACCACCGCCCCTTCCAGCCCGAGCATCTTGGTGAAGCCCATCGTGTTGACAGTGTCCAGAGGGGAGAGGAAGCTGGCAGAGTCGTGATACCTGTGTTGGGGATAATCATAACCCTGACGAAGTTGTTAGTGTCATCAACCTGGGTCATTGTGGACTAGATAGGAATACACTCGAAAGAAATGACCTGTGACGTAGATAGATTACACCTGGATGAGATGACCTGTGACCTGTAGATAGATTACACCTATACCAGAAGTAGATTAACACACACCTGTACCAGAAACATATTAACACACACCTGTACCAGAAATAAGGGAGGATGGGCATGGTTTGGCCAGTACGGTGCCGCATGCGGATTGCCTCGAGGAGTCTACCGCGGGTGTTAAGACGGCGGCTACGGGGATTCCAACCACTGTTCTTGAAGATATAGATACTAGGATAGAGGGCCGTACTCAGCTCCACCAGCCAGGACATATCATTGTTGTGTTCCATTACCTAGAACGATAGAGGTGGTAGCGTGGGTCATGAGTTGGGGTGGATGTGGGTCATGGGTAGGTGTTATGTTAATGGTATCTTACTGTGACAGACAAACAAACCTTTCTAGTGGCTTTAAATGGATCTATGAGTTATTATATAAATTTCTTCAGTAAATAAATAAAATATTCAGTACTTTTCCTCTACGATTTTTTTTCATTTAACTTAATGGCGGCCATATGAGCACTCAGGATTTTTTATTTATTTTATTTATTGATCTATTTATATGTTATTATTTTTTAAGACATGATACTGTAGTGACGGGAAAGACTGGAGGTGACGTGAGGTGAGACAAGGTGTAATTGTACTCACCCAAGGTTTACAGTCGGCTACACCTGGCCCGTAGTTATGACAGTAGGGGTAGTGGTAGTATCCCCACAGCGCTTTGGGCCGTAGTTCCCGACCCACCCACAGCAGCGTCTGGCGGTGTATACGGTAACAGAACTCGTGGTTAGGTACATGGTTAGACACCCAGCTTATTTCATCCAAAGATTAAACATCCCAGCTAATCTCTCTCTCTCTCTCTCTCTCTCTCTCTCTCTCTCTCTCTCTCTCGTACTTACCTCGAAGAACTCTTTGGCTGATTCGTTAAAGGTCTGCTCCGCCAAGAAGAAGACCTTTGAGGGCGGCAAGTGCGGGTAGTGGGCGGCGACCCAGGCCCTTGAAGCTTCATGGTACGGCGGGGGGCTCATCGCTAAGCTGGGGTAATAAGCCTCGAAGTCCAGCACCGCTACTCCTACGTTGAGACGGCGGTGGTCAGTCAAGGGGGGGAGGGGGGGGTGTGTTTGTCATAATTTAAGATGTATACGCCCACGCAATAACCACACCCACCCTACGGCCACACCCACCCAATAACCACACCCACCCTACAGTCACACCCACCCAATAACCACACCCACCCTACGGCCACACCCACCCAATAACCACACCAACCCTACAGTCACACCCACCCTACGGCCACACCCACCCAATAACCACACCCACCCTGCAGCCACACCCACCCAATAACCACACCCACCCTACGGCCACACCCACCCAATAACCACACCCACCCTACAGCCACCCCCACCCAATAACCACACCCACCTTACGGCCACACCAACCCAATAACAACAGCCACACCCACCCAATAACCACACCCACCCTGCAGCCACACCCACCCTGCAGCCACACCCACCCTACAGCCACACCCACCTTGCAGCAGTACAGAGACATTGGCCACAGTAACTCACCGGAGAAGTCAGTTGGCAGCTGTTGTTGTACTCTGCTGATAAAGGCGTGAAGGTGGTCTTGGAGGCTGCCGTTCTGAGGGATTCCGCCGTTCACTGGTTGGTCGTCCTTGAGGTACGGGAACGCCCCAGGACCGTAGAATATGCTGACCTGTGTGTGATGAGAAGAACGACCCGGTGCTGATAGAATCTGACCAACCTTCTCCGTCACATTTACCACACTACCACACTCACCATACTACCTCACTACCACACCTACCACACTACCACACTATCACACTCACCATACTACCTCACTATCACACCTACCACACCACCACACTATCCACATTTAGCACACTATCATACTTACTACACTGCCACACTTCCACACTTACACTACCACATTGCCACACTTGCCACTTACCTCACTACCACACTACCACTTACCACACTTACAAGCACCACCGTATCTCATGCCTCGTCACTCACACTTCAATACCACACTTATCTCACGGCTCAAGGTACTTCAAATCACACTTATGCACTATAGCGTCACACTCTTCAACACATCACAACATTTGGTACAGTGATACAATAATACACACAATAACAAACACTGCATCACTAAATACCACATCACTACACTGAAGCGCCACACCACATACTACAACACACCACCATACGCTTCAGCACCACACTACACCACATACTTTATTACAGCACCATACACTACACCACCTCGCACCACACCACCATACACCACACTCCTCACCTTGTCACCATAGAAGAGGTCGCCTGTATTCTGCACGATGCCAAACGCTGATACATTAATATGAACTCCGAACTGGTGGCAGGTCTGTGTAGGGGAATTCCAGTAGACAGTGAAGGTGGCGCTGCTGGGGCAAGTTACACACACTAGTAGCACCATCGCCACCACGCCCATGCACGCCCTCGCTCTCAATCTAGGGGCGTACTGATGACGGGTGTTCTGATGAGGTGGCCTCCGAGACATGCTGATGTTGTCGAGTTGTTAAAAGCACTTGTGTGGACGGGGTTCCGGTTACACTAATTGTATATGGTCACTGAAACGGCTCTGTAATGCTAATTGAATTTTGTAATCCTATAATTAATGGCTTCCACTGCGTAGTTTTTCAGGAATCATATTTGTAGCGGGTATATACTAGGTACGAGTACCAGCAGTAGTGTGTTAGCGGCGCGGTAGAAGTAGTGTGTTAGCACGCGGCTGCAGTAGTACTGATATTGCGATAGTGGCGGGCAGTATTAGTGGTGACGGTCAATAAAAAGGTTCCATTGCCGTCATAGACGTGAGCAAGTTATGCACGGATAGTAGGACGACATCTGATTGGCTAAATCCTTAACCAGAAGACTTGGGAAAGATATCGTGTGGTTGGGTAGTTTAATTTTATTTTATTCTACATAAGAATTAAATAAGTTTTAATTCATAAAATCCCCATAACTAGATATTGTATTTGATGTTAAGTACATAAAATAATGTGCAGATTTGGAACAAGATAAAATATTTGTACGTCAGCCAGCGCGACATGGTGACAGGAAGTTACCGTATACTGTATACAGTACAAAGTATTTCCTATATATCTATACCTATTACGTCATTGGTCGAGCCTTTATATATTCAAATTAGAAATGTAATTATCCCCAAAAAATAATATTTTGTCTTATTACGATGTCTTTAATTTAACTAGCCAACCAAAGCAGTCATGATCAGTGCATACCCGTTGGCCGTGTATATGAGAGCAGAGAGAACCAGTGTAGTGATGTAGGAGCACTGAGACGGAGTATTTGGCCACTGATAAAATAGTAATGTTGCCCTCAGGATAACTCTCCTGCGGGTCCTGACCCCTCCCCCCTTTTCATCAGAAAATTGTAGTAACTTTTCTTAAATGCAGTATTGTACTTAGGCATTTTTGTATTGTAAAAAGTAATTATAATATTGACCTCAGAATATCTCCTAATATCAAGAGCACATGGCTTCAAAATGCTCATGATATTGGTCAGCTGTACACTACAGTACTGTACTCAATAAAGTCCACACCTTCCTCTTTGATGGGGATCACCTTTCCTCCAGTTGATATACAGTAGTGATGCCTTGATATTTTGCAGGAACACGAATGAAGAAGTACTAAGATTAGCAAAACCTTCAAGAGAAATACTTGAAATTGTACAGAAATAAGAAAAATTAGATACTTTGGTTGTATAATTTGGGATGAGGGAATAATAACAGAAATACTAATAGGCAAAGTTGAGGGTAGGAGGGCCAGGGAAAAGTAGAGACGGGAGTGAATGAATAAAATGAAAAACTGGGTCCTCAGAGAGATACAAACCCTGAGAGTATGAGTAAAAACATCCCAAGAACGTTCAGAGTGAAGGATTGTGGTCGCCAACCCTCAGATACATCACCATCCACGTAATCTAGGTCATGTCCAGCTGTTACTGTCTTTCTAAATGCGAAGTCGACAAGAACCATGAATAAAAGTGGTGACAATACATGACCCTGCAGAACCCCATTTTCCACCTTTAAACTGGGGTAAAACTTGCTCACTAATCTTAACCATACACCGGCTATCTCTGTTTATGTTGCCAGTCTTACAAACTCATCCAGGGTTGTCCATAGGCTATCCAGAGAGTATTGAAAGCCTTTTTTATGTGTTTTGTGCTTCAGTATGAATATTTGATTGCTACGGGTTGTCATATAGATGGTTCTGAAGCCTTTCTAACAGTAGTGGGCTGAAAACCTCTCACTCTCTCAACACGGTTCTGGCTCTTTCATTTCCCTCTCACCACGGTCCTGGCTCTCGCACCACAGTCTTGGGGAACATGGAGGCACTTTTATGTGTTGAGAGAGACAAGGCCAAAGGAAGAGTGCGTAAACCTACAGCATGATGTGGGCTGATGATTATAACAGTTACTATATCATTTGTGAGTAAGTTTGAGTATGTCATAAAGTATTTCGTTATGATCAGGCCGAAGTAGGGATCAGATTATAAGTGTCTGTCAACAGGAGTACATTTTCCAATCTCATTCTACTCTGGTCACAATATTATGTTTAGTCAGTGTTTTGTTTATCAAATGATGCCCTATTGTCAGGATAGAAAGTTACAGTTATCGTTTAATGCCTGGGTGAGGTACATTATTGTTTTCTTGTACCGGCAGACTGATGAGCGACAGCGTATGATGTTGAACCAGCTGTCTCAGGGTCTGGACCGGCTGCTGCAGGCTGGGCCACCCTTGGAGGTCTTCCCAGGTGCCCCCCCGAACCAGGATGACGAAAACGTCCTCAAACACGTTAAGAAACTCACCAGGAAGGTTAGCGCTGTTGACACCTTCATGCAACGAGAGATGAGAAAGGTCACGAACGAGGTCAGTAAAACCCCAAAAGCCATTACTTTTATTATTGTTAATTTGTTATGTTAGTACTTGTGTATGTATGAGTACTGTTCCTGTATCTGTACATTATCACAATTAATAAAAGCAAATAAAGTTGTTCACACAATACTTATTTCAGATTAGATCACCTGAATATTAGAAAAAATTTCCTTGGTAAACTCTTTTCATTGTTAAAATTAGTTTTCTGTAGTAGTATTGTGATTACCAAGATGCATATAAATTAGTGATAATTGCTGACCAAAAGAAAAGGCAAAATTGTCAGGATGGTAAAAATGGACTGTTATGCAGTACAGTACATTTAGCATTTCAGAATTTTACTGTTTGACACTTGCTGGATGACTAATAAACAAATGCATTGGTTCTCTGTAGCTGTGGTAATTGTCCACATTACCCATGATATCAATAACCTACCATCATATTTTACCTTTACTTGTACTGTATGTAATAGTGTTATAGTCTATTTGTCATTACAAGTTAAAAGCGGTTGCTCTCAAAATTCATATTACAGTACATTGAGAGTTGTTTGCTAATTACATTTAATTAATGTTGTGTTGTATTGTTCATTACAGGTCAAGATTGTTGGGGAGTCACTAGATCAGCACATGGGACAGTTACAGCAGCGACATGACCGCCTCTCAACCACCTTGGACACCTGCGAAGCCCAGACAGTGGCCTCCATCCAGCAGCTGGGAGCTACCATGGCTGCCACTACCGACATGATCCAGCAGCAGGTACAGAGGAGTGATGTGTTGCCCTCTACTCACCCTTGTTGCTATATGTACAGTCCTCTTCACTAGTGCTCTTACAGGGGCTCGTCTTATAAATCTTTCACAAATCATTATCTTTGAGATATTTGTTTTAATATTGCTTTAATTTGATTCCATATTTTGTTTACTATTGCGAGTTTCCAACTATCAAATGTGAACCAACACAGGGCTGCACATACCCTGATGAGTCCCTGTAAATGCACTAGTGAAGGGGACTGTACTACCATTATACTGACAGATTACCTGCCAGAAGATCACTATACCTTGCCCTCTGCCTCAAACGTCTCAAATCTCAATTATATCAGGGCTGGGCTCTCAACACTCTTGGAAAAAAATTGTGAATGAACATTTTTTCTTATAGACAACTTGTTATGATTCTCTAGTGTGGACATGCATCTGTGTTGATAAAATTACAGACATATTTTATTCAATAGAGGACTTTGTCAGGAAAATAAAAATAAAGTTGTCTTATGAGTTTTGTTATGGTGGTTAGTGCTCTTTAATATAACCTGTACTGGATACAGTGGGTCCCTTCTCTTATATAACTTACACTTGACAAATGGGTTACAGTATTATATTTGAATGTAGCTTGAATTAGACAGTAGGTGTTATAATGTGTTGAATGTACACAGATGCAGCAGCAAGCAACAGGGTGCAATGAGGGAGAGAGTGAAGTAGCCTCCCGCCTGGATGCCCTGGACCTACACTTCCGTGAGCAGAGGGAGGAATTGCACAACCTGACTGAGCAAACACACAAGGTGAGTCAAAGGGAATGTGATCCTTCCTACAAGGTTCTTTGATGTCACGTTTGTTATGTTTTTGGTCTCCGATGTCACGTTATCTCATGTACAAAACAAAGAGTAAATATTGTATACAGTATTGTACTGTATAGTATATATATGTATATATATATAGTAATATATATATATATATATATACTGTATATATATATATATATATATATATATATATATATATATATATATATATGCTGATAACCACAAGGAAAGAAGAAAACACGAAGTTCCCAAGCGCTTTCGTGTAATTCACATATCAGCATATACCTAGATCACGCGCACATACAGTGATTTACTTGCATATATATATATATATATATATATATATGCAAGTAAATCACTGTAGGTACGCGTGATCTAGGTATATGCTGATAACTTCTTTCCTTGTGGTTATCAGCATATATATATATATATATATATATTTATATATATATATATATATATATATATATATATATATATATATGGTATACTGTATATATATATGGTATACTGTATAATCACATGACATTTGTGTTTACTACAGAGTTTGGACGACCACTTGACCACTCTGAAGATGCTTTTGGATGAGAGCCATGCAGGTCAAGCCATCATTAATGCCTCTGTTGCTGATCTCACCCACAACCTCCGCAACCTGAACATCACTACTCAGGAGGGACTTGGACACTTCTCCTCCGATGTTACAACAGCTATTAAAAACAGTGAAGCCACTGTGGCACAATCGATGTCAACAATGGGTAATGAGCTAAAAGCAGAAACATCAAATATCATAGACATCCTGGATGATAGGGCTTCACAGACTGAGAACCTTCAGCACATTGTCTTGGAAAATTATTCTGAATTATCTGCAGAAATTAGCAGCCTGAAGAAGGTGGAGCAGGTAATGATCAACACAGCAGATTCTGTTCTTGACACTAAACATAGCATTGAATTTGGCATCCAACAGATCATCCTAGAACTTGGAGAAATAGTTAAGAACAGTGGTAGTACTATCAACTCTACACTCTCAGATCAGATCAGCAACATCTCCTTTGCAATCTTGAAGAACCAGACTTCTGCCCTCACTAACATGACTGCGAAGATGGAAAAAGAGATCTCACAAGTATGGCGGCAGATTGGTATCATGTACCAACAAATGACACAGTCTGTGGACCTCCTCGGTCAGCTGAAGGACACCACGAAGGAGCACATGAATGCTTCTCTATCACGCGTTGGCAACATGGACGGCACTGTCGACAAGATCAACACAAAGGTGGCCGATGTTGAGAGCAACCTCAACTACCTGCTGGGGCGGCTGTCTCTGGTTGTATCAGAGTTTAATCTCATGAAATCTGGAGTAGGCGATGAGCTAATGAGGTTGAGGGAGAACTTAGCTAAGGAGAACAACAATCCTGTGCAGTTTGCTGGGGGTCAGCCAACTTCTGACGACGATCGGTATGAAGTCAGTCACAAGCGACATGCCATTTACCCTGGAACATATCCAGGCTATAATCCCAAGCCCCTCGCTGTACTTTAGGCTGCTAATCATTCATCATGTTTCTTGCATTTGTTGAAATCAAGGCCTGAAGGTATTTCTAACTTATCTTAGTATTATTTTCTAATTTTGCCACTTTGATTCACAGTAAAATGTTCAGAACTATATAATTTAGTGTAGTCATCTTCAAGTTTTACTCATCTTCATAAGTAGAGGTACAATTGTTAGGAATTATACAATGTGCACTGTATTGGCTAGTGTGTACTGTATATGTTTATCATAGGTTGAGTGGCTCCATAGCAGTAGCAAAGTTAAATGTCTGTCCATTATCGGAGTCATAAAATACTTTTTATACGGTAGTAAGCACTCCAATTATCACAATTCATTAATTCACTTAAAATGATATGTGACACTTTATATCTACAAATTTATCTTTGTTATTGTAGGGAGGACCATAGTGAAGTGTTTTGAGTGGCCAGGTGTAGAGCAGGTGGTCAGGAGGTGGTTCTTGTGAGGAGATAAGATGAGCTGAGGCAGGTGTTGTAGTGATGGTGCTTCTAGCCACAGGTAACATTCTAACATGATTCATTATCACATTCAGTATTTTGTACACTCATTTGATGATACCTTAAGAGAAACGTAGCAGTTGTATAAAGTTCTTATAAATTAGGAGAATACTGTACCATACTTTTAAGTAATAGGTAAAAATACATAACTCTCAGTCAGGTAAGTGTTGTACAAGTACCGTAGTGTAGTACTGTAGTAGTGAGGCAACCAAGAACAAAGAGAAGGTTGAAGTAATGTGGTTTAAAATGTAAGATATCCGTTTTCTTAAAGCATGAAGTAAGGGAAGTCGAAAATGTTAATGATAATCCAAGATGTGACGAACATTGCCACACAGTTTTATACTCTGTACAAATTTTGAATATGTTAACGAGACTTGAGCTTGGATGAGATTCAAAACATTAAAATAAGGACTAGAATTACCAGGTTTTTTGTAACCAATTGTATAAAAAATTCTGTAAGATAAAACAAAAATTAATGACTCTTTTAAACAGTAAGAGTACTGGTATTATTCCCTAGACAGTTTTACAACCTTTATTAATGAGTCTGATAGAAAAATCTCAGTTTTGTTGTGCATTTTAGAAAATATATTGGAAGAGATTTGATCAATGAAATGTAGAGAAAATCATAGTTTCAGAAACCCTTCGTTGTGGTGACAGTTGTACATACATCAAATCTCGTAACACACGTAAACAAAATCTAATGATAGACAGTTCTAACAACGGTATGGCATTCTCAAAGATTATTTTGAACGTCTTATCATAAGAAAACATGACAATTTTATTAATACACAATGTTCTAAACCTCGATATAGTTGATCATCAACATACTGATTAAACTAAGGGGTTAGGGTTTTGGTAATTACTTCTAAACACACTTGGAAAAAATACATACAGTATATCTTTTAATACTGATCGTTTTTCATCTGTAATATTTCTTTGCTGATTTTTGTTGGCTTTCTGTTACTCTGCATACTGTACATTAATGTTTTATTCCGAGATAAAGTATTTTTTACACCAATAAAATCTCCAAAGCGCCTGTGACACACTAGTCCCTTCTGAACTGTTGCTCTCCCAATGAATGTTCAGTATCTGAAAATTATATTCTTACATCTACTGTCTGAAAGTGATCGTTGCTTATCCGAAATAGGTCCCATTGAAAAGTCGAATCACCACGTGGTGAGCCCTGATCACTCTCCGATAAGGTAATGGACCAACTAAATAGAACAGGTTGTACCTCTCTAGTCCGGCAACCTCGGGACCTGACCGGTGCCGGACCATGGAAATTCACCCTTTTCATGGATAGATAGTGACTTGGCTTGGAAGCACTAATGCCACTTTCCCTGCTTCGTGGTCTTTTTGAAGACATATTGAAGGGTTAAATGCCGTACAGTATCTTCTCAAATTTCGCGAGTTTTTAATTCGACGTTTTCTATTTGAACACAAAAAAAACACATTTAAAAATTTTGACGGCGGAAACTCGAATTTCGACGGGTTTCAACGGCCCGCCAACGTTCAGACGACGCACAATCTGTAAACAGCGTCATTTCTCTTATGTACAAAAGATTCATTATTGTTTATTACTGAAAGACTTTTTGATTGAATTAATGTTTGTGTGTGCAAAATGAGCAATACAATTCATTAATAATACGTAGAATATTAAAACACGAGGAAATGAGACAGCATTGTTTTCGTTGATTACAAAACCAGTGACTGACTGGTTCTATATATAAAACTGAAGAAAATAAGACCTTGGTTGTAGCTGTAGTAAAATTAATGTGGTTGTTTTAAGTAATGTTATTTAATGTTAATAAATGGAACAATAGAAGTAGCTAACGATAATGGTAAAGAAAAAAGGGAGATCGTATATGTAAGTGCGCATGTGCACACGTGAAAACATATCGTCATTACTTTACATAAGAATATGAAAGCAACACTTATTTACTGTTCATATATATTTTAATTAATGTTCTGAATTTGTTTTTATTGAATTAATGTTTGTGTGTGCAAAATTAACAATACAATTTATTAATAATACGTGGAATATTAAAACACACGAGGAGACGAGACGGCTGCCAGCATTGTTTTTGTTAAAGCTTACATAACCAGTGACTGATTGGTTCTACATATAAAACTGAAGAAAATAAGACCCTAATTGTAGCTGTAGTAAAATTAATGTAAAAAATTAATATGGTTGTTTGAAGTACCTGTAATATTATTTAATGTTAATAAATGGAACAATATAAGTAGCTAACGATAATTGGTAAAAAAAAAAGTGAGACTGCGCACATGTGAAAACATATCGTCATTACTCTACATAAGAATATGAAAGCAAAACTTATTTACTGCTCATATATATTGAAGGGTTAAATGTTGTACTCTGTATAGACAAGCAGAGAGAGAGCAGCTGAACTGCCGGATGTAAACAAACCTTAATTTCCCGCGGCTTTGTTGTTTTTTTTTATGGGGATTAGCCCACCCGGGCATAGGTCACTTACCCACATTGGGGCCTGGGGGGCAAAAAATTTAATACTCCTGTAATAATAATAATAATAATTCAGATAAGTTAAAAAAAAAAAGAAAAAAAAAAGAAGCTGCCTATCTACCTATTGGACAAACTAAAATCGTTCCGGACCACGGGAGTTTCCGGACCACAGAATGCCGGACTAGAGAGGTACAACCTGTACTGTATATGTATTTGATTTAGTTTAGCAAATTTCTGTACAGTATTTAGGTAGGATACTAAAATACAGTAGTAGTTAGATAGTATTTTTGTTAGTCGTGAACAGATTTCGGTATTTATACATATACAAGCTGGCCTCACAAATTGATCTCGCAAATCCATACATTTTCATGAGCATTCCCCAATTACCATGTTTTCACCCGATTGTGCTCATTTAAGAAAGAAATTAAAATAAAAACATTTGAAATTTACACTCGTGAAAATGCACGGATTTGTGGGAAATGGGATCAATTAACATTTATTCCACTCTTATGTAAATGATGTGGCTTAGAAATTAAAGGATAATATAAAACTATAAAATAAGAAAAATGAAGAGCAAGGGTGTGGGAAGTGAACATGTATGTGGGGGTGTTGACTCCCCCGATGTGAACTCTTGTGTAGCAGCAGCCACACGTCTGTCAACTGTGACTGCCTGGCTGAACTGTGTCAGAGGATGGTTTGAGTGTGTAAGGAGCTATGTTTAAACATAAAATTTGTCCTATTTTATTTCATTACATACTTTATATCAATTTTATTGTGTCATAGCAAGTTTTGCTAATTTTTGACATAGGTACTGTATATATAAGGTTTGAAATTTTTTCAAATTAGGATAACCTTGTGCTCACAAAATCGTTTAACTCTGAACCACATCGTTTATATAGAGTGGAATAAGTGTTAAAGAAATGTGCAATACATATGGCATTGGAGTGTAAGTTTGAAACAATAAAGCTTTATGTTCTACAATTATATTCAGTTTTTTAGCAATTGATTAGCAAATTTTCCCTTGCTTTTAGTACTTGTGCTGGAAATCCGTGCTATTCGGAAATTCGACCATGGTGGGGGACCAATTAGCACGAATTTGTGAGATCAGCCTGTAATATTGGCATTTTCTTGTAGCTATGTACTAAATTACAGTACTGTAGTTTGGATTTTGTTGTTCATGAGTCAATTTATTTATTATTTATACTGTATTTTTTTAATGTATACTATTGGGGGTCTTCTCTTGGGGGGCACTGAACACCTATTTTTCTCATCTGTTGTGTTATTTACTATCTGAAAATTTGATAATCAAATAGCTTTCAAGGAACCTAACCCATTCAGATAACGAGAGATACCTGTACTGTACTGCACCAAATTTGTGGTCTTGTCTCTTTGTCTTTGATGCGGGTGGGCAAGAACAGTAGGAAGAAAGCTTAACACATTGTTGCAACAAAGACTTATATTAGGAGTGTAATATGTACCAACAGGATTTAGTTGGATGAAGACAGAAGTAGGGTGACACCAGCAGGGAAGCACTAGAGCTGTGGTTCATCAGTGAGGCAGTGCCGGAATGTGTCATGTTGTTGGGGATGGTGGAGTCGAGTGATGCTCAGTGTTGGAGTGCTTGGTGTCCTGATGCTGAGAAGAGGATGAGGAAGTCATAGAATGTTGGTGGTGCAGCACTGGAGACCCTCCAAAACCTCACAGGTATGCACATGCCTGTGTCAATTAAAGGTCCATCCAAACCTGTAAAACCTTAAAAGTTTGTGCCTATGGTGCTGTGAGGCCCTTTCTAAACCTCACATCTTCTCTGAGGCCCTCTAAAGCCTCTCAAGTCTGTGGCTATAGTGGTCTGACGTGCTCTAAAAGCTATCAGGTGCTCGTTGTTATATTATATACTGTACAGTGAATATTTTTATTTATTTATTTGTACAGTACAGTTCGTCCCCGAATTACGTACATCCGAATTACGTACAAACGGCCGATACGTACATCGTTTCTGAAGTCTTTAATTGCAAAAATATTGTCTTAAAAGGGCGAGCAATTTTTAAATTTGGCGGGCGAGCCAGCCGCACCGCGCCGCCACTATCACTGACCATGCAGACGACACGCTAGACGCACCAAAACAACAAGTGTGGTCATTGTGCATACAGTACTTCTCCTGTGAATTTCTGCCCTATTTTGTACACTTTACTCTGTGTGCAATGACTGGTGTAAAGCGTAAGAGTGGTGAAGCCAGTGGGAGTGCTACGAAACGTCAAGCAGTCTCACTAGAGGTAAAAATGGACATAATAAAACTGCTTGAAAGTGGTGAAAAGTTGACCAATGTTGCCCGCAAATTTAACCTGAGTCGGTCAACTGTTAATACAATTGATAAGGGCAAAGAAAAGATCAAGGAACATGTGAAATCTGCAGTGCCAATGCAATCTACGATTATAACTAAAAGAAGAGGGAAGGTTCTGGAAGAAATGGAAAAATATCTTGCGCTGTGGATCGAGGACTGCACACAAAAACGTAAGCCTCTGTGTCTCAGTATGATTCAGGAGAAAGCCCTAAGTCTTTTCAACGACCTAAAGAAAGATCACCCTGATGATACTGTGACATTCAATGCTAGCAATGGGTGGTTTAACCGATTCAAGGTGCGAAATAAGCTGCATAATGTTCGAGTGACTGGTGAGGCGGCGAGTGCTGATTGGAAAACAGCACAGGATTTTCCAAAGAAACTCGCGGAAATTATCGAGTTACGTACATTTCGAGTTAAGTACAACCTTTTGGTCCCCATTATGTACGTAACTTGGAGACTTACTGTACAGTACTTGTCAAAGTGATGTTCATGGTAAGTTACAATAGCTGTCTTGTTTAGACAGGTCGAAAAACATACTGTACCTCTCTGTGGTGTTCTCATGGGTAGATCTCCATGAAGTGTATTACTAATTATATTCATGACCACCTCAAAGGCACTCCTCAGAGGCATCCACACTTGACAGGTCTGTACCCCTTAGAGGTCCTTGAGAACCTCAATGGTAAACTACAAGGTCCACCTGTAGCTCTAAGAGGCCTCCCTCCCCAGCCTCTGGCACTTGGAGCAGATTCTGAATCTCACTGGACTGCACCTCTACCAATTGGATGTCTCTCCAAACATTGCAGGTTGCACTCAGAGAGGAATCCAGACCTGATGGGTGCTGGCACAAAAATAATAAACAAAATTAGTCATCTGTAGGGGAATGAAATATGCATTTGACTTTTCATTCAACTTTATAATCTACCAAAAAAAAATCAACTACAAAAACCTAGTAAACAATAAGGTTTTCTTAAAATTGGTCCCAGACATTCACAAAAGTTTCACTTGAGAAATGCAAACAGTGAACAGTAGAAAAATAGCTTAAACTAGGGTTGTGCTCTGTACATTTTGGCACCTTGAAGAAGGTGGAGTGTAGGGCTCCTGGGAGGGTGGAGTTGTGAAAAGTGATCTTGTACTTTAGAACAAATATGAAAGTTGGTTCAGGGAAGGTATAAGGCACAGTGTGATTAAAGCTATATACTGTACGTATAAGGAAAATAGAATCTTGTAGAAGAAATGGCAACCTCCACCACATATCCCACTGCCCTACACACCTTAATTTTTTAATATATATTTCCAAATTAAATTGTCAACTTACTTGGTGAGGGGGATTCTCAAGCATTTCCTTCTGTAATAACATTCGTTTTTTTTTTATACACTTTAACTGCCATTTTGTAACAACAGATTCTTAGTGTGTGCGTGTGTGGCCATTTTGCTTACTACATGAGAATCCCTTTCCAATGAATTTTAAGAAAATTATAAAAAATTAGGCACTTTTTCAGTGGGTTGGTTCTTGATATTTGAAAAGGATTATACCTGATGTCCCTTAATCCTCCTAAGTTTAATTAGTGGGGAATATCCCACAATTAACATAATTAATCCCCAGTTCACACTAAGTACATTTTCTTTTTTACTTTTTGTCAGTACTGTCAAAGAGGACATACACCCGAACTTTGTAAACTGTCCATGGAAGCTCTTCCTTGCTTGTTGTGAGGCTACAATATCTTAACATTGAAACATTTTGTACTATGTAGAGTGGTTTTCTATTATGAAAAACATCAATTTCCAGTTTCACCAATTTCAGCATAGCTTAAGCCCCGAGCTCCACACTGGTAATTCTCAGGTATTTGTCCGCAGTTGACTCTTAACGCTAAAAGAACAAACAGAGGTCAGAGTTATGTAACAGTTCTGTGGGCTAACCAGATTAAAAAATATAAATAAATAAATTAAAGTGTAAAGAACATTCTTCCTAAAGCTAGGACATACGCTTTTGAAAAGTAAGAGTTCTTAAATTTTTTAATTTGCAGTACCATTCCAAAAATGTGACCTTACAATTAAATATGGCTGGGTACTACTCCGTTAGAAAGCCCAGGCAGTCACGCCTTGCTGACAAGTCATTCATTACATACAAAGGATTTATAAAATTTTGTTCGTTTGTTGATACGTTTGATAAAATAATCTTCCAAAGCTGATGTCTCGTGACCACGCTGAGGATGACTTGTTGAACACAAAATTTAAGTAATAAAGAATTACTCTCAACAATTCACCATAGTACAGTACAGTACAATTTGGTGTAAATGAACACTTTGGAATTTCAAAGTAGGTATGAGAAACTGGGGACAAAGAGTAATTAATATAAGTAACAAGTAAAGGGAGACACAGTACAAATAATTTAAATAAAATACATAAATAGTAAAGACAAGTTGGTCCCCTAAATTACACTGAGATCTGTAGTCACTTTGTAAAGTGTTACAAATGCAATGGAATTTCACAGTATGATGGCAAAAGTCGGAGTTAACGGCTGAATTGTTTTCACCCACACAAGCAACACTGGCCAGAGTGATGGGCAGCAGAATACGATATACCGAACAAGCAATTATGTTAGACAGTCTCTCGGAATTTCGTGAAACTGGTCTACTCGTGGGTACTGCTAGCAGGCATATTCTGCTTCCCACCAATCTCACACAAGTTACCATAAAAGAAGAGAGAAAGAAAAACTTTGTGAGGTAAAATGACAGCACCATGCCATTGTAAAGGCTGTTAATGTTACCTACAGGGAAAGTCAAGAAATCTGTGGAGCAACTTTGTAAGTCCAGCAAAGCTGGTCTGACAGGATCAAGAAACATATATCTGTTCTACGACCAAATAAGAAACATCAGCTAAGAATGTTTAAAAAAAAGATTTTGAAAATAAAATAAATTGTCTTCCACACTGGTTCATACTTGGTCCTGTTGACCAGTCTTGGGGGACAGACAGGCCTTCACGGGGACACTAGCCTCCCAACACTAACGGAGCATTATGGCTCTGTCTGCCTCTTTAAGGGTCTTAACAATGTTATTAACAAATTTAAACTTCCAATAAGGCAAGTCAGAGTCATTATGTCCATTAAAATTGTTAATGTTAAGTCAGGGGGGTGTCCTAGAAGGAGGCCGCCTACGACCTACACTAAGCTACGTGTATACTGTTAATATATACACTATAGAGCCGGACGTCCCTTACCGAGCTCTATACGCTCTGCCTGCTCACGTGTAACCAATTTCATCGGGAGAAGAGCTTTTCTGATTGATGATGATTTAAAAGAAATGGAAAGTAACTTAGTGAAAATTTGTACTATCAGATTTTCAGACATAAAGAGGTAAACATTTAAATGAAAAAAAATGATTTGGCATTGCCAATTTTAGGCTTTGTATATTCCCTTGATATACTCAAGTAAACTGCTAACAGTACTCCAATCATATCCCTGTAAAACAATGTTCATATCTAAATTTAATATATCAATTTACTTTTAGATGAAGATAAAATATATCCCACAAATTTCACCCAATTAAAAAATAATTCTTGTTCCATCCTTAATTTCAAAATTCAAAAATAATTAAATTTATATTATTAATACCCTCCAATTTCCTCAATAATTAAGCAAAGTAATTTCTCAATTAGCAGTGGACATTTGTGTAGCATGATGGGGTCATGGCGGCTGTGTTTTGAAACACGAGTGTTGAATGAGGTCCTTGGCTGGTGGTCTGTTTTCACTCTTGATCTCTAGGCAGCGGAGAGCCAAGTCACGGGTGCTGGCTGACAGCATTTCAGGTACCATGGGAGGTCCATTGCTTGTAGCAATCTAAAACAAAGAGTTTTAAGCATGTTAGCTACAAAAAATTACCTTGTACAGTGTTTGTGGAGCTTCTCACTACTAATAGTATTTTAAATTTTTGGTTACTGTACACAGTACAGTATATTCATTAAAATTATATGGAAATCCACACATGAAAATGTAAAACCAAAGAAATATGTCTGGGGAAATTTTATGTCTATATGAAAAAATTTAAACTGTTTAAACTTAGTTCATGGTACAATACATTTTTTGTGCCCTAATCTGCCATGATGAACACAATTATAAAACAGTGTTACTTTTTTTCTCTCCCCCACCTTCTTAACATTTACTATTTCATACATTATCTTTTGATGTGAGAATAAAACATGTTGTCCAAATACTCTTGCCACTGGGGCTCTTGATGACTTACATATTTTTTGGCAGTAAAGTTTCAGCATACTTTACAACAATACTTAAAGCAGCAAACACCACCACATATTTTGTTTTGGCTAACATTTACTGGAGATGTTTCAGAATTTCAAAACCCAATTTCCTAAATTTCAAAGATCTTAACACATGGAACATGAAACATCCAATGGTGCCGTCCACCGTACTTATAGCTAACATTTACCGATGATGGCTGCTGCTTAAGGGTTAATAAGCTTTCTAGAAAAACTGTCGGAGAAAGAGCATCAGCATGGCAAATTATCAAACAACTTTCCATACCTTGTACATGAGCTTCAGTTGGTTGGAAACATGATCAGCTCCCCAGGGTGGCTTGGTCGTAGCCATTTCAATGACGCAGCATCCTACGCTCCACACATCACAGGAACGGCCATAGTCCTCGCCACGCAGGACCTCGGGAGCCATGAAGGCAATTGTGCCGAGAAGTTGTCCCTGAAATTCTCCGGTCACTGTTGATTTGCTTGCCATTCGAGCTGCTGTCCCAAAATCACCAATTCTTAACCACTGGCCGGTGCTGTCTACCAGGAGGTTTGCACCTGTACAAGAGAGATGGGGATAACCATAACACTAAATACAATATATCATAAAGGAGAATTTTATTGGTAAATGTTTTTCATCCATGATCTAATAATGTAGCAAAATCATCCTTTTATATAAAATAGTTTGTCTCACATCAGGTTCAGTTGAAAGGTAATCTGGTTAAAGTTTTAAAACTATAGATGCAGCACTGTGCTACAGTATCATCTGTGCATGTCTCCTTGTGTGTTGGGGGGGGGGGGGGGGGAGGATACAATACTGTACAGTACTAAACTCCTGTTGTAAAAGTCATTGAATGGTTCACTCCTCATTTACCCAGCTGTGAAAGGGTACCTAACATTACTGCAGGGGAAGTCAAAGCAGTTGAGTACCTTGCCAGGCATATTTGCCCCCTTATGAACCAAAGTACAATACAGTATATCAAAACTGCCCTTAACAGACCACCAGTTCTGTGGGACTTATTTTCTATTTTCACCCAAGAAATTATCTTTAGTAACTTACCTTTAAGGTCACGGTGCAAGATCTTGTTATCGTGTAGGTAGGCCAGCCCGGCGAGCACTTGCTTAGTGTATTTTAGGATGACGTGCTCAGAGAAGGTGCCGTATTTGTCCAGCATGGTGGCCACCGACCCCCCGGCCATCCACTCGGTGAAAACAGAGAAAGACGTGGAGTGTCTGGAGGCACCCAAGAGCCTCACAATGTTGGTGTGACGTAAACGAGACATGATGAGGATTTCTTCTTCCACGGATGCTTCTACTCTCTCTTGCTCTTCCTCTTGGTTCCGACAGAATGAGACCTGTTTGACGGCCATTAGGGTACCGGTCCGTACATCGCGAGCTTGATAACATGAGGAGAAAGCCCCAGTGCCCAATAAGGGTCCTCGCATCCAGTCCCTGCCCTCCTCGTACTGTGCACCCTCCACATACTGAAAACACTTACAGTAATTAGTATCGGTGCTCTTGATATGTGTAAATTTTGTACAATAACAATTTTAATTTAAAGCCATATATAAAATAAATGTACTTAAAAGTCACAAGTTTAATCCTTAATTATGACATGAAAAAATTTAAACTCAGTACAGTAGATAAAAAATACAAGTGGTGTACAGTACAGTACAGTCATACCTGCTCATAAGGGTGTAAGGATTCACCAAGGTGGGCTGGAAGAAGATCAAGGCCTGGGATGACTGGTAAGGGAGCCTCATGTGCTCTCCATAGATCTTGGACTTCACCGTCATTTTGAGATAGCGATGGAGCCATTTCTCGGACTGGCGTACAGTGCGGTACGGTAGGTGTGGCGGGAGTACTCACGACATCTCTGAATGAGAACTGTGGAGGAGCTACTGACCCTAAAGGTGTTTGAGGAGACACATCTAGAGCATCACCGTGGCTTTGTGAGAGTCCACCTTTGCTGAGAACTCCCATTTTCACAGAATTCCAGCGCTGATGTCGTTGATGTATGGGGGAGACTAATACATTTTGTACGATGAAGGGGACGTCATTCTTAGGTCTGGTTTTATGATATAGACGTAATTTTGCTTGTTTTTCTTTAAATTTTGCCTCAAAACAATCTAATGGTAGGTGGGTAGGTCTAGGTGGGGAGGAGGTGGGTCCTGCAGAACTTTTACTTGCTCTCTCTGTATCCTTTTTAAGAGTTGCTGAGATAACTGGCTGACGTGCAGGTGATTGTGAAGATGATCTCAAAGCTGATAACATTCTTGACGGTGAATGGGAGACAGAACGCACAAGACGTGGTCCAGTAGAGTCGCCTAGATCCCACGTACCCAAACTCAACTTCCCTTCCAAACGTGCGAGGGTGGCTTTCCGATCACTGTGTTGACCCTGCATGGAACGCAGTCGTCGTTTGAGACGCATCTGTAATGACACGTCCAACTTTGCAAGCATGTCACAAACTTGATGGAATACTGCAGGTTCAGCAGCAGCAAATCTTGCTCCACAAATATACACACGGCGTGCTAACTTACTTACAGTTGCATGGCTACTCCCCAAAGCCTTAAAGGCGAACTCTACTACAGTCATTAGACGGTCATAGTTTTGAAGTTTATAGCCAGACTCCGCTGAGTGAAGAGGAACATACTGCAACTGAAATTCTGATGGAAATTCGTCAACGAGGCGGTCGAGCACACACAGGCGTCCCAGGAGCCACTGCCAGGGAGCCTCTAAAGGTGGAGTGTCCTCTAAGATGCAGGATAAAATAAAAGAGATGCCTCCAAGACCTTGAGTGGAAGCTGACACCTGAGTAGCTAAGGCCAATTCGCCATCTTGACCACGACACAGCTCCAGTATAGAGTCCACGCTGATCTGAGATGTACGTCTGTTACCATCGGCACACTTTAGAAGCAACGTGTGAACGAGTGGACGGAACAATTCTTGCAATGCTGTCACTTGACTTACTGAAGTAGGACTAAGGTGGGATAATAACACTCTCAAACATCGTAAACATGCCAGGTACACTTTGTAAACAGGATCATTCGCCACCTGGGCGAGAATATTAGCACAACAATGAATAACTTGGCGTCTTTTCTCCTCGGCAGTCACTAATCTGTCCCAGTGTAACACTTTAACTACCTGTAAGAAGAAAGATTTGAAACATATTAGTACTTTTGATTCAACAGTTATCAAAATTATCCCAGAAGATATAAGTCTTCACTTAAAATCAATAAAAAATTTAACAAATTATCCAAAGGTGACTACTGCCTAATATGATGGGCCTTAAAACTGTATATACCACCCATATTATTTCTTATCTAAACACTAGCACAATGGAAGACACATTTCTGTTTACTTACTTCATGTGCAAGTCTTCTGAGACCAGTTTCTCTCACGGCCCAATCACGGGAGAAAAGACACGAAACAAGTTCCTTGCCAAAGACGTGAACCCAACCGGCAGCGGTAGATTCGTGTTCTGCTGGTATGGGTTCACTCCTGGGAAGTGGCACAGCTTCCTCCGAGGCACTCACTACGATGGCTGCCGACACTTCCCCTGTTATACGTGACCAGAGGAGGAGGAGGTTTGTGCAAGATGTGAAGAGAGAGCAAAGTGAGAGGAAAGAGAAAATATAGGGATTGAAAGAAGGTCAAGGAAATTAGGGGAATTGTGGAAACCCATTTGAGATCAGATATAACAAAATGATAATAGGGTAGAAAGTTAATAGGTTTGAGGAAATAATAATTTTTTATATTCAGGTACAGAGATGTAGTACAGCAGGAGGGAAGTCACGGTAGATAAAAATGAAAATAAAAAAATACGTTTCAGTTATGAAAAGACTAATACTGCTGTAGACAACATAAATTGACATGTTTCACTCAATGTAATTATATGAAACTACTGCACTAGCCAGTATAGTATATATAACACATAAACATGGGATGTCATGCTTGTCATGCTTACCTCTAACTGTGGGTGGATATATTGATCCTCCCGCAGGTGAGGAGTAAGCGGAGTCTGTGTAAGGTGACTGGGTGTGGGGGTACGCTGATGATAACGACCGTGACATCATTCCAGAGACTGTAGGACTCTGGCGTCCACTGCTGCAGACTCCTGCAACAATATTTTCTTTTAAGCTTATATAACCTTACAGGACTAGCAGCCATGATTCCTTTATGCATTACCAATGTTATTTCATTTTCAATATGAACTAAAGTAACAATATTTATTAGTGGTATGAAATATGAAAAGAAGCCTAAACTGACCTCTGGTTTTCAGTAATTTGAGATACAATTAAAATTGATAATAATTATTTTATTTATTTCCTGAGAGTTGGACAGGTGGTACTGACCTGAGAAACTGGCACTCATCAATGGGAAGGCATAGTCAGGTGCCAAGGGTGGTGACCAGGCAGCTGGAGGCGAGGTAGTAGCATGTGGGCGTGAGACAGGTATGGTCCCTGCTGTGGGTGTGAGGCGGGGGTGGTGTTTGAGTGGCCAGGGTGCCCTACACAGAGGACACAGGAGAGGCTGACCCTGGGCACTTCGGTCAGCAGCCCAGACTGCCATGCAGTGATGATGCAGGAGGTTGCGGCACCCGGCCTCACACATCACTAGGCTCTCGCCCTCCACCATGCACATCAGGCAAATTGGGCACTGCGAGTCATCATCACTGTAAAGTAAATAAATCGCTCATAAAAACTCAAAACTAGTTCATTAATACAGTACAGTACCTAGAGACAAAAGAGGAATTACCTACAACTCTCCTAACTCATCCTGTCAAGCCAAATATGGTGAACACTGGGTTGACTTGCCCCGGGGCTACTGTACACTGGCTGTACGTCACCCTTTAAAAACTACTACTACTGTGCTTATTTAGAAGTATACAGATGCTAGAGTTTATTCAACCAGGATAGACAAATTTACTGCTTCTACGAGTTATTACCTCACAGTACAAGTGTTATTACCTCACAGTACAAGTGTTATTACCTCACAGTACAAGTGTTATTACCTCACAGTACAAGTGTTAATAATTATCCATTGTACCATTTATTCTCAGTGTTATTTTTTAAGTGTCATATATCCTGAGTGTTTCATTGACTCAGTGTGTCATTTAATCATGATACAAGTGTGTCATATATTCACGGTACAAGTGTCACTTAATCATGGGTGGTGCCGTTCTGCCAACTGAGCAACACACTTATTCCCTCAACTGGCAGTCATCCATTACAGTAGGAATTCAGTGATAAATTTTTAACCACATAACCACCCTCCCCTTTCCTCCCCTTTCCTCTCCTCTGCTGCCAGTGGGTATCAGTGCACTCACCTCCTTCATAACAACCAACTTACATGGCTACCAAGCTATATTTTACTCTTTTCCATGACAACTAATTTACACCCCACCCTATCATGGCAACCAATATACACCCTATCCTATCATGGCAACTAATATACACACTTCCCTCACCATGGCAACTAATTAGCACACTAAACCCCATCATGGCAACCAACTAACACACTAAACACCATCATGGCAACCAAAAGGCCCCAAAACCATGTCTAACTAAATCTCATTCCTTCAGACACTTGAAAGATGAGCAGAGACAGGCAGACTGGGACAGAACCTTCAACACACATCCCAGCAGCCAGTTGACAGTCCTTCATATTATTAATCTCTACAGGAATAAGTAAGTGAATAATGAATGGTATCCTTTGACATTTAGCTGTGACCTTGACCTCTGTAGCTGTAACCTTGACCGCCATATAGCTGTAACCTTGACCTCCATATAGTTGTAACCTTGACCTCCATATAGCTGTAACCTTGACCTCTGTATAGCTGTAACCTTGACTTCCATATAGCTGTAACCTTGACCTCTGTAGCTGTAACCTTGACCTCCATATAGCTGTAACCTTGACCTCCATATAGCTGTAACCTTGACCTCCATATAGCTGTAACCTTGACCTCTGTATAGCTGTAACCTTGACTTCCATATAGCTGTAACCTTGACCTCTGTATAGCTGTAACCTTGACTTCCATATAGCTGTAACCTTGACCTCTGCATAGCTGTAACCTTGACTTCCATATAGCTGTAACCTTGACCTCTGTATAGCTGTAACCTTGACCTCTGTATAGCTGTAACCTTGACCTCCATATAGCTGTAACCTTGACCTCCCAACATAAAGAGCTGGAAATGGTGCTGTGCGTTTGTTTTTATTATTATTATTATTACCTGGTATTATTATTATTATTATTTTACCAGCTACTTAGGGTGTAAACCAGAGTCTAAATTGAGTGTTGCTACCTATTGTTGTGAAGTTTCATCAGATCATTGTGAAAATTAGCCCACCTTCCTCCCCTCCCCACCCTAGCTTATTTCACCTGATAATTATTAAATACCTTAACGTTACCTAGAAGATTAGGTTAGATTTGGTTGGATTTGGTTTGATTAGATTAGGTTTGGTTATACTGTATTTAATTTAGTTAGATTTAGTTAAGCTGGGGTGCCCATTGTTCATGTGATCCGTTTCATCAATACAGACACCTACTGGCAACTAATATACACAATACCTCCATCATGGCAACCAATTTACATACTACCCCCATCATGGCAACCAATATACAAACTTCCCCCATAATGGCAACCAACAGACCTAATTATTCCTCAAATTAGTGTCCCATTTATCCAGATTGTCAGTTTTAGATGTAAAGTTCTGATAAATGGTCCGGAAAAATAGGAAATTGGAAAGCTATTATTATAAATGGCTAGGAAAACAGCGAATTGGAAAGCTATTATAAATGATTAAGAAAATAGGACAAGATGGAAAGTTTTTGTGTAAAGTCATTCGCACGATATAAGAAATCCTGGAAAGTTATAAGGAGGAAAAAAAATAATGAAAATGAGAAATGAACTGACCTCAAAAGCAGGAAAAGAAGGAAAAACAGTTATGCTAGACCAGGGGTCACCAAACTGCGGCCCGCGGGCCGGATCCCAAGTCCTTCCCCGGCTCGTGGTAGCTCCGCCTACGCTCTGATGTTACCAGAGCTTTCGTTCTGGCTTGCAAGTATTGAACAGAATGATTATGCGGCCCGCGCTCGTCATTCTTTCAGTTATCTGGCCCACTGTGAAAAAAGTTTGGTGACCCCTGTGCTAGACGATGAGGACGCACAAGGGAAACTTAACGCTTAGAGGTCTCTAGAGGATTTACTCTCCTTTGACGCTAAAGCTATTGGTACACAGATTCTTTCCCTCCACTAAATGGGGGGGGGGGGGTTTACTGGACAGGATGGCTGAGTTGTACTGGGGGTAATTTCAATGCCCACGTATGAAATGGTGTGGGAAATATTATCATCGCTAATTTTGGATATATTTTCGGTATTGTACTGTCAATAATGTTTGTGATTATTGAATTTTATTCTTAGTTTAGTTTTATATAAATTACGTTGTGTCATTTCTGCATTGGTTAAAATTTTTGTACAGAAATTATCAATAATCTATGAGTGATAACTTACCCATTGGTCGAGTCAGGGTGGGAGGAGGGTGGACCAGTTGGAGTGGAAGGTCTGGATCGTCCGCCTTTACCCCCAGCAGGTTGTTCTGCTACTGCACCGCCGTCACTTTGTCGCCGCTCCCTCGATCTTACCGCCTTCTTGAGTCGCTCTTCATATGCTCCCATCAACTGTTCAACCTGTTACAAAAAAATAAATTAATAAAAATCATTCATCCCTAACGTTCAATAAATGCCACACAACAGAATTATTCCTATAACAATTAATTCTTACTTATTTTTCGTTATACTGTGGTTCATTTCACCACTGCTTCCCTATTATCAACTTTATTACTGTATTTGTGAACATCCTGGCCATCCCATCACCTACCTGTATACTCATTCAATTTCTGTTCTAATTCTGCCATGTCCACAATATAGAATTTTTATAAGCTGAGTATTTGTCCTATACTAAGAGCTTTACAAGTGGCACACAAGCTATACAAAAAATTTTACTGTATATATTTCAGGCATCAACAATCATTCCCAATACCTTGAGAAAACTTTGAACGTCTAGCAAAAGGAAAATGTTATCTACATCAAATATTCACTAACAAATACCATCATTGTCTATAAATAAACTTCTACAGACAAAACACCTCAGAAGACTTGATCTTTTGAACCCCTGAGGCTGTTGTCCGGGCATTATCTCCCACCAACCAGCCATGCAAGACACTAATGGCTTACCTCGAAGTCCTTGAGCGCACCAGCCATAAGGACGGGGTCAGCCTCTGCCACCTGTAGGACCCTGACCATCACGAACAAGACATGAACACAGTACGGACCGTGGCCGCAAGAACACGTCTGAAAGGAAAAAGTACAGGGTGAATTACGGACGATACAAAATCCATGTAATGGCCCACGCTAGATAGATAAACACTATCGAACAGAAATATTCAATGTATATTCTTGGTGTAAATTCTTCTCCATACATGATAAAGTACTGGTATTATGTATACAGTATATGCCTGTGGTCATAACAAACACCCATGCGCTAACACCGCATTAATACCGTCCACACATATCTTCATGATGAACTAAACCCAATTAAAAAAAAATCTAATAACTTTTCTATACATATACATAATCTGGTTCAAACACTTAGCCGTGGTTCAGGATGGCGGCGGTTCACGAGTGTTCCCAGAAGAGGCGCTCCACTTATCTGATAATGGGGTAAATTATCAACTCGACCTTAGTTGATCCGCAAATGAATGTGTTATCGTGTTATTTTTACCCAGATTTTTTTTTGAACGAGTCTTTGTTGGATCACCTGAAGATTGGACACCCTCCCCTCCAGTTTATTCCAACTATTATTTAAGCACCTTAACACTATACGTGGAGAGGTTAGGTTAATATATGTTTTGTTAGGTTATATTATTAGGTTAGGTTATGTTAAATTAGGTTATGTTACGTTAGGTTTCATTACATTAGGTTTTGTTATGTTAGGTTATGGTACATTATAAGAACATAAGAAAATAAGGAGTCTGCAATAGGCCAGTTGGCCTGTCGAGAGTTACTACCACTCTCTATCAGGTTAAACTAAATATACTTGGGCCCCTTGACTCCCAAGCCCATTAAAATCCTCTTATGCTCCTCACCACAACATTAAAAGTTAAAATCCTGCAAATGAGCCAAAATTATCCTAAACTAGCCAGCAAGATGGAGAGGAATAAAAGGCCAGACCAAGGGAACCCCCCCCCCCCCACACACACACACACACACACACAGAATCCAGAAATTTAGTCAACCATAATGGCCACCCAAAACACGACCACCAAAATGAATTAAAGTTCAATGAGTGCCAAAGCTACATCCATTCTTCTACCATTAGACATTGAACACAACCATTCCAAGTTTCATAGGCGAGTTGTGTTCATTAGACACACACCAGTGCAGCAACAGTGTGTATGTGTGTGACGTGTACCTAACTGATCAAAGGCAAGAGCTGATGTCATGGTTGTATTCAACTACTGTTATCATCTTAACTTATATTTCCATTCAGTTTGTGTATGTATGTAGAGTACTTCATGGATAGATATTTTTAGCATTATTATTATTATTATTATTATTATTATTATTATTATTATTATTATTACAACTGCTACTGATGTACAGAGTTGTGCTGGGATAGGACAGTGGAGGCATTGATGCTTACAAGTGCCGAAGAGAGCAATGGCCACCGCTAGCCAGATTCTGAGAAGATGTTCAGAAACTTCCATATATGGTTGTGTGTGTGTGTGTGTGTGGAGGTAGAGTGATGTAGACGTAGAGATAATAAACGTGAGGAGACAGTGATAAATGATAAACAATGGTGAAGAACAGTGTGAGAGAGCAGTGGCCATAACACCATGACCTTCACATGACCTTGCCCAACAGTAAGCCCGGTCTCTACTACCACCACCACTCTGCCACACACTCCCTCACCCTCCCACACGTCCAGACCCTTTTCCCACCCACACACACTCACTGAACCTCTCCCCACACACTCACCCTCTCAACCCCTCTTCTCCCTACATACTGACCCACACACCCTGACCCTCTCCCTACACACTGGTCCTGACCCACACAGTCAGCCCCACACCGACGTACTAATCCCCTCCCCCCCACACACACAAAGTCCTCACACGACCGCCCCCCCCCCCCCCCGACACACATCCTCACACGGACCCTCTCACCCCCACACTTATCCTCTAACACACACACACACACTCTGGTATTGTCGTCTCATCTATCCTCAAGTGTGGAATCAAGTAGGTAAGAGTTAGTGGCAGTGCTTCTTCTGTAGCTGACCTCATCCTCCCGCTCCGAGTGCTGGTCAGATACTGGACAATACCGATAGATGTTGGGAGAGTTATGTGTTTGAAATCTTCCTATGTGGTGTTTTGATTTCTCATATGTGCCTTGACAATGAGGTAAATATGTAACTTTCTAAGATAAATATGTGTACTCACTAAGATATTAATGCCATTGTTTTGTTTCTATTGAATATGTGCCTTGACTTTGGGTATATCATTTAGGTATATTCTTTTAGTGTGAATATCTCTAAATAATATTATTTCAGCATTTATGATATATATTGTAGGTACAGTCGGCCACAAAAATCCATCTAGTTGACAGATCACAAACTAACCATCTCCAGATTATAGATATTGGTTATAGCTCACAAACTCTATCATCAGATTATATAGCCATTGTTTATTAATCCTATATCTAGACTGTTTGTGCCTGTTGCTGATTTACTGTGTTTGTTGCAGGTGCTGGCGAGTGAGTGTTACCAAGCCTGGATATAGCACCCTATCTGTCGTGGTCTTGAGAGTTGGTCTACTTTTGATGCTGACTTGATCTTCCCTGCTTGCTGTCTACTCTGAAGTCGAAAGTACAGTAGAGGTTTTTTTTTCTTATTGTGATAATTTGTAAATTAAAGAATTTCTCATGACGTTCCTTTCGTTTTCAGGCCACACACAACAGGGATATAGATGACAAGTTCTTTACCTATATTTTTGTTACTCACTGTTTACATATTGAACCCTGCGCCTGCCTCTGACGTCATTTATTTTCATATATGAGTGACGTACACAGGGGGCGCCACCTTAGACGGTATCAAGGTTATTGTAGCTAAAGGGCAGACAGTCGGCCGTATACGAAGACTCGACTGGGATTCAGAATATTGAAACAGGTTGCTGTACTTCCATGGGTGAGTTGTGTGTAGCTAACAGTGATGAGCGTTGTCAGTTGATCATTATTATTATTATTAGCTTGATGAGTGGTGATAGCGTTATCAGGTGATGATTGCCGTACGTTATCATATATTAAGCACTTGTGTATGGGGTCGCCTGAGTTTAATAAAATCGTCTGCGTTAGCCATATACAATAATAAAAGGGGCATGTCCATAGTGAAGGGGTTAAGCCTAAAAAAATACTTAATGTATAAATATCACCTGTTAGGATGCGATGGGCAGGAGGGGGAGGAGGGTTACCTGTTATTTCTGTACCTGAACTAACATCTGTGTCTATACTTGTATTTGTAATATTTTTTTTTTGTTCCAATGAAAAAAATGATCATACAACTCCAACAAATTGAAAAACTAATTTATAAATATTAAACAACTTAATTAACTGCTACGAACTGAGAAACAAATTGAATGATTTTACTTTTTTGAATTAAGATACTAAGAACTGAAAAAAAAATTAACAACGATTCGTCGACTAATATTTTTCAGTATAGCATTCTGTTCCTCTTAGCAGCCAGCCAAGGTCGTTATGATAGCTCCTCCTCCTCGATGATGGGCGTGCATGGGCGTGGACAGGGCGGGTAACACCATGTAGGGGTTGGCTAGGTAAGGAGCAGCACCGTTTTAGGAAGAAACAGCCGCACAAACCAACATACTGTACACTATGTTGGTTTGTACAGTGTACAGTTTGCCGCCGCCATTAATCAACTCGGTCATGAAGAAAAAACATTCGCGGGAACCATTTCGAAAAGTTTTTTACATAAAGAAATATACATATTTATTTAGTATATATTTCTCTCTAAACACTTACATAACAATAATAAGCGCGTTAGCCCTTGAAAATTATGTAGGCCTACCCAGTAATAAAGTTATAGTGATTTGATAAATATGTAGGCCTATAGATATTTCTCAACAAAAGATAAAAAAATCAGTTTTAATTTGTAAACGATTATGATTAACAGGTTTGGATTAAGTTAGGGTGTTTAATCAAGTGAAATAAGCCGGGGTGCCTGATCTTCAAGTGGTCCCTTTATAAAGTATAGGGTACAGATATAAATATGAATTACTGGGACACATTTACCTGTACAAGTTTAATTATGGAATACAGGTACAGTAATATCCGTATCGTGAAAATATCTCATATCAGGTGTAATAAGCCGGGGTGCCTAATATTCATGTGGTCCGTCTAGTACAAAAAGTAATTCTGTGTAAAAATTATTAAAAATGCCTCGCAAGATCAGCCCTTCCTTGATTGGGGTAAAAGACTACGGCACAACCACACATCATTCTAGTGCACTAATAAGGCGGAGCAACACCCCTCCCCTACCCCTCGCCCCCTCCCCTACCCCCCACTCCCCAATTTACCTTCCATCAAAAAAAATCAATATGCATTTCCGTCAACAATTATTTAAGAGCGTTTTAACAATGCTGTCTTGATATGGTTTGAGAAATGATCGAGTTTTATATTTCAGATTAGGGACTAATATTTTGTAATTAAAACGACATACAATACAAAAGGGATTATCTCAAGATTAGGTTATTCCTAATTATTTTACCTGTAGGGGTTAATCTTCAGGTGAGATAAGTTAAGGTGTTTATTTCTTCAGGTGATCCGATAAGTGTTAAGGAGTCATTGTGTGTGTTGGGGAGATAAATATAGTAACCCTAACACAACCGCATTTTTTTTTTACATGTTGAAGTTCAGAAGTTCAAAGATGACATGACAATGATTTTCAGGTTCTCACACACAAACACACACACACACACAGCTTTCACAAAATTAGCCAAAGTATAAACCCTGAATCCCTACAGTACGACACCTTCAGGAACAAGCGTACATTAATGCTCAAGGTCCCGACATTGGCACGACCATCAGATATAAACAAAACAGTTCCGAGAAAGCTGGGGAGTTTTCCAGAGATCGCCGCCGCTACGACCCTCAACACCCACGCTCCCCTTCCCTTCAAAAAACCGTCCGTCCACCTCATGCTCTTAACGTCTCTCATATTACCTGCTAAATATAATTAACGTCTACAATCCCTGACAAATTATATACTTTTGTCCCTGGTAGCTTATTTGACTTGTAAAACCCTCGGGAACAAGTCGTCGCCATGTGGCAAATATGGTGGGTTTAAGGTGGTCCGTGACGTCACTACCGCGGCCGACAACCTCTTTATCAACGAATATCCCTAATCCTTATCCCATATATGACGTAAGTGTATTTGCATCCTGAGATTATTACCAAATAGATATATTATTTTTGCTTAAGTCTATCAAACATATGATTAATGTTATAGGAAGGTATATGAAGGGGGGTTATATGTGTAGTTTCGGCATTCACAACACACCGGCTACTGGCCCACCAACCACCATCACCAAAATATAAACTTAACCTTGCCTAGTGACACCAGATTCACCCCCCACAAGAAAAACAACTTTCTCCCTTTTCATGTGGCCCGAGCTGGAGCCTCAGATGGTGGTTATGAGGTGGTTGTGTTTAAGCTCAGAAGGTGGTATTAAGCTTGCAACGATACGGGCAGGCGAGGCACGGCGGGGTAGCCCACAGTCAAGGCCTTCTTCAGTCCCTGCCTGCCAGATCTCACTCGGCCACACAAACACTCCCTCCTCCCAACCAGACTCCCTAACTATTCTAAAATCCCTATTATCTACCATAGTTAATAAATCATTAGAAAAAGCCAATTATTTCTCTTATTTCCTCTACGTTATGACTCGGAAATATACGATGCGAGATTTTGTTTGTAAACCCGACAGAAGGCAACATTAAAAATGGCCAACAGTGTCCACAAGCTGTTACTTGTGCAAGGCTCGGCGCTTGTTCCCTCCCTCTCTGCATCTTTCCCACACCATCCCTCCTCACACTAGCTTCTTGCATTTATGCTGTTATCTAACCTAACCTAAAAACCTTAGTATAGGGTAGTAATATAACAGTAAGAATTTGTCACTGTTTTGGGAGGTTAATATATAATATTTTTCCCTTTGTAAAGTCTAAAATCTAAACTATTCTCAATTTTATAACTAGAATCACAATAAGGGCGTCTGATTATCGCCTAACCACACCCTCAAGATTTTTTAAGCGGTGTTTTCATTATAAAATATATATATTAGACATATCGGCTTCCGTATTACCAAAACAAGTGGCTTACCCTTTTCGTAAGCTGTTTTTGTATACCTGTGTCAGTCCAGATTCTTAACGGTTCCCACGATGAACATTTCTCGTCACTGAAGATGGCTGACTTAAGTTAAAATACAAACATAACGTACAAAACTAACATAATAACTAACATAAATTTAAGATAAAAACGTATAAAAGTAACATCAATTTAACACACAGACATTTAACATCAAGATCAATTTCAGGAACAAAGAGGACAATTTCTTGTTATTCCTTAGTTTCCCAAATTACGTGTTTAATTTTCCTCCCAGCACCTAGAACGTGGGGATGGATTTTCCTCCTAATTATAAAAGTTATTTCATATTAAGCGAAGTTAAGTTGAATTATTCCATATTGTTACGTTTAATTCTCGCTTAAGTTACGTCACGGAGATGTTTGGCTAAATGATGCACAATATAACGAAAGGATTAACGAATGTGTGTTTCGTTACTGTAGGTTATGTACACGTACACACACACACACACACACACACACACACACACACACTTACAAACCTTTGATAATCCAGGCTCCTGAAGCTCGTCCACTCTCTCTCTCTCTCTCTCTCTCTCTCTCTCTCTCTCTCTCTCTCTCTCTCTCTCTCTCCAGGTGCTGACGAACGATTGATTGTTTTGTTCACCACCTACACCTTCCTCCCCACTACACCACCTACACCTTCCTCCCCCACTACACCACCTACACCTTCCTCCCCACTACACCACCTACAAAATAATCCATGTAGTAACCTGGACTGCCAATACTAATTACACTTGGCGTAATTACAGTTGATTAAGTGCTGAATAGAATTATATAACATAATTATAACCCAATGTAATTTATCATGTGAAATACCCAAATGAAACGTCCTTCTTCTTCTTCTTCTTCCAACATTGTCGTTATATCAGTTGGGATATTCCACCCTCCCTCCTGCCTGCCCGCCCACACACACACACCGCCCCCTCCTCTTTCTCAGTAGCCTCCCCTCCCTTTCTGACACCTCCCCTTCACCTCCCTCTTTCTACTCTTATCCCTCTCCCTAGTTCATGCCATCCCATTCCCTCCTCTCCACTCCCCTCCCCCCTGCCACAGGTAGTAATTAAGATGGTGTGTATATTGTTGTGTGAGGAGAAGCTAGGGGGGGGAGGGGGGAATTAGGATCTGCAGCCCCTTCACTTCCTCTCTGTATTCGACCTCACCTCTTCACCCCTCACTCCCTCCTTACCTTCACCCCCTCCTCCTCACCCTCACCTCCCCCCTCTCTCCATTCCTCCACCGCCTCGAATTGAATAAAAATACCGAGGCGTGTTTTACATCTCCTCTCCCCCCCCCCACTTCCTACAGCTATACGACCCCCCCCCCCCTCATACTTCCCCTCACTCTCCCACCCCGTCCACGCTCCCTTTCCCCCTCCCTCTTTGGTGTAAAAAGGGAACCTAACCTAACTCTCCCTTATTAACCTCCCCCCCCCTTCATCCCCCTCCCCTCCTCACCACCCCCCTCTACTAGGTGTACAGCCCCAGGCAGCGGGATGGGCGCTCCACCCTAGACTTACCTCCCACACTGCCTGTTGGTACCACAACTACCACCATCACCCCTAACAACCATTACCACAACTACCTATAGGTCCCAATCTAAGGTAACACAGGGATTAAGGCCCAATCCTAGTAGGCCCCAATCTAACGTGACACAATCCGTTCCAATCAGCCCCAAATCCAACTTCATTACTAGGATTGGATCACAATATCATCACCCCCCCTCCCACCCTAATCATTCAGGGTTTAAGGCCATTAGGATTGGGGTCTAATCTTGATGGTTGAGTCCGATTGGGGGTCTGTTAAAAATGGCCAATCAGTGTAGAGCATCGGTAGTGCTTCATCGGCGAGACACAAACGAGAGGGGGGTAGGGAAGTGGTTTGGTTCGTGTTATTTTTACCAGAAGAGAGAGAGAGAGAGAGAGAGAGAGAGAGAGAGAGAGAGAGAGAGAGAGAGAGCAAAGGGAATGGGTGTTAAGAGTGAGGGAGCAGTGCAGGTATAGTGGAGGTGGATAGAGGGTGTAGGTGTGGATGGAGGGTGATGATGTAGGTGTGGATGGAGGGTGAGGGTGTAGGTGTGTGGATGGAGGGTGTGGGAGCAGGTAGTGAAGGTGGTGGTGTGGGTGGAGGAGGAGGAGGAGTGGTGGTGTGTGGGTGGAGCCTGGTACAGCTTTCCTCGCCTGCACACACACCTCCCCTCTCCTCTCCTACATTCTTCACCCCCCTCCATCCTACATACCTCTACCTCACCCCTCCCTAGGATCACCCCCCCCCTCCCTAAGATCATCCCCTCACAGACACAGAGGACAATGACGTCGACACTGATCAGAGGGGTGGGGGGGAAGGGGGGGGGTTCCATATGTCCTATTCCGGCTACAGTGAAACCTCCATATAGCGGACTTCTCAATATAAAGTCCGTTAGATGGAGGTTTCAAAACTAATGGTCCCTCGATATAGCGGATTTTCCTCTCCATATAGTCCGTTAAATAAAGGTTTTACTGAAACACGGAGAAAAAGGAGAGTATCGCGTTCTCATGAGACCAGATACATTCCTCTTGTCCCTGAGAGAGAGAGAGAGAGAGAGAGAGAGAGAGAGAGAGTAAAGAAATGCGATGAGGAATGACAAGAATAAATAGAGGAAGAGAGAGGAAAAAGAACTTCAAGAATGTCAACCACGGCGCACTGTTACGTCAAGAGGGACATTCTGCCTCACGCGGTGTTGACAAAACATTCACCCTTTTATAACAAACGTTCTCGCCACTTCCGTCAACACAACGTTTTTTCCTCCTCCTCCTCTTCTACATTCTCTTTATCCTCCTCCTACTCTTCCTTCTCTTTATCCTCCTCCTACTCTTCCTTCTCTTTATCCTCCTCCTACTCTTCCTTCTCTTTATCCTCCTCCTACTCTTCCTTCTCTTTATCCCCTTCCTCGTCTTTTTTATCCTTCTCCTCCCCCTCTTCCTCCTCTTTATTCTCATCTTCCTCCTCCACAATGTCCACACTTTAAATATTTTTCTTCCCCTTTTAAGTGGATGTAAAGTGTAGAACTGACTCACTTAACCCCCGAGCACTTACGATGGATTCTTAAATGATCTTACGTTAAATTATCCTCTTAAGTGGACAAGAACGTATCTGATTCTCACTTAACTTACGACCACTTACGATGGATTCTCATAAGATCCTACGTTAAATTTTCTTCTTAAGTGATGCAATAATCTCTCTCTCTGCTTATCACTTAACTACGACACTTGGATGGCCTCTCAAATATTCTTAATTATTCTCGTAAGACATCAGAACCCATCTAACTAGTTCATTTAAAATTACGAAGCAATTATGGATTCTCAAAAACTCGTAAGGTCAAATTTCCTCATAACTAGAGATGAGACAACACACCCCCCCCTCCCCCTCCCCCATTGGCTCACTTAAGCTACGCCATACGGATTAATTCTCAATAACTCTTACGTAAAAAATATCCCCATAAAAGGTTAAAACAAGGATGAATTTAATTAGTCTAGATGAAGCATAATATTAGCGTTCAAAATGGCAACCAAAGGACACTGAGACTACCTTAATTAGACACTGCACTTATATCTTTTGTATATACCAGTTATGGGGGAGGGGTGGATCACGTGAAGATTAGACACCCCAAGTTTATTTCACCTAATGAGCAAATATCCTAATGGGGGTAGGTTGGGTTTGGGTAAGGTAGGGTAGGTTAGAGTGTGTGTGTGTCTGCTCTATACCCCTGTAAAAAAAAAACCCGGCAGACGACACACGGCAGTACGGCTCAGGCATACAGCTAAACAGACGGGACCTATTGAACCCAGACTCTACCCCCGTGGCCTTATCGAGGTAGGTGGAGATAACAAGCGTAGCGGTGCCTAGCTGTGAGTTAGACCAAGCCCAGGTGGTCAAACTGCCCTGCCCTACCGTATCAAGGCTGAATGGACCAACACACCGTCACACACACACACACACACACTCACTCACTAACTCACTCACTCACTCATACCTTCACCTGATATCCTAACCCCCAAGTGATGATATCTATTCCTCCCCTGCCATCACCTATCCTCTGGGGGAGGTGAAGGTGATGGGTGGCTGTAGGAGCCATCACCTGAAGCCAAGGGAGGAAGTGCTGTCTTAACCCTGGCCATGTTTCCGCAAAGTTATGTAGCAGTGGTAGGAGGCCCGGGTCCAGGCGGCCTTGGTAGTGGTGATGATGGTGGTGGTGATGATGGTAGTGGTGGTGGTTGTAGTGCTGGTAATGATAGTGGTGGTGGTAGTGGGCATGATGATGAACTGTGGTGGTGGTAGTGGGCATGATGAACTGTGGTGGTGGTTGTGTGGTGGTGGGCATGATGATGAACGGTGGTGGTGGTAGTGGGCATGATGATGAACTGTGGTGGTGGTTGTGTGGTTGTAATAGTAGAGCTGTCGTGGTGATGGAAAGACTATGAGATCAGGAAAAGGCTACTTGACCATGATGGAATAAACCAGGATACACTGTAACGTCTCCAGTCACGTCCTCACCGGAAATGCGTGAGTGGAAGGAAACAGGTGTGGATATGAGGGGGTGTGGATGTGAGGGGGTGTGGATGGGGAACAGGTGTGGATGGGAGGGAAACAGGTGTGGATGGGGGGAACAGACTTGGATGGGGATGGTGAGACAGGGGTCAACCCGTAAGGCTATAAGCAGTGTAGACTAAATCATTCCTGTTTACATAATATCGTTCCATATTTCATAATTTTCACGTTTCATGTTTGAAGTCAATCATCCCATAAGCTGTTTATAGACGCAGTTAAATCATGGTTTAATATCGCTTTATAATTCACGCTAAGTAAAAAACTTTGTGAAATGTATAATAAACGTCAATACAACCAGGATATAGCCACTGCATCAACCCTGTAAACAAAAATGACACCACGCAAACCTCTCACCACACTGACGGTATTATTACACAAGGAAATTTCTGAACTCTTAAAAAAATCTCGTTTCTTTACCAACACCAAAAGTATAAACAAAATAGTATGTTTATATTTGTTTTTGTTTTGAAAGTTTGGCAACGTGCGTCAAATCTTAAACCATTGTTTGTTTGTTTTTAGGTAATCAGCTTATGATGGCGTTGAGGTCTCTGGGGGAGTCGGGCCGCCCGCCCCTCTGTAACATTCCCGCTTTGCACAGTTTGAGGACTTAACCCTCTATCGTCGTCGCCACCCTCACTAGTACCACCCTACACTGGCCCCTGAACGAGTGAGTATTGTATTACCTACGACAAGCACTAGTATTCTATGTTTCGACCAGTTATATCCTGTTCTCATCAATATTACCATATCACGTACCAATCACCAGTACCAACCACCAACACTACTCGCATTCACCAATCACCATCCACCAGAATCACTATCCCCTAACAACCATCATAGTCACCCCAATAAATATACACTCGGTAAATATATAAAGTGAAAGCATTTGTTAAAAGGATCAATCGTTTAAGAACTACTTTCTAAATAGGAATGTTCAAGCCAGACCAAATTGCCTCTTACCCATCAACCTCTACACTTTCCAACACAACGAACCTGGACGTGTGGCATTTTTTTTTCTCAGTCAACCAGAAGGTGGCTGAGTGACCCCTTCAACCCCCCCGTCAATCCCAACTAATAGAGGAATGCTTGTGGTTCCCTATACATCTTAACAAGGTTAGAGTAGCCTAGGAAACGTCTAAACTCTAAACAAACAAACATACAACCAAACAAGAATAAATTAAAGTACAACCAAGCAAGAATAGATTAAAGTGTTTTCAGCCCAAGGAAGTTAACTCTATCACCATGCATGACTAAAATACTAACCAAACCCTCCAGATTTTCATGGTAAAATTTCCTTCTCGTTTAACTATGTCGGACAAACAACGACAATTCTTACCCCAGCTAGATAAATTTCTCATATCCTCATTGGGGACGGGTCGCAAGAATGGTACAGTAACCAATGTAAATATTATGAATAAGAAATTTAATTGAGTTCATTAGTTGGAAATAATCGAAATAAACAATATACTAATAAAAGTTTGGAAGTGAACGCTGGCGATCATTACTAAAGGCAGTACATCCCAGTATATCTCCCTTGCGCCAAGTTTATTTTTTTTACTTAACACAACGTAACCAAAAACTCTGTGAACTAACGGAATCTTAAAGTCGAGAGAAAATCCTGTTTTTACAAGCTGAGAGACATCTGGAACAATAAGTGTGCGTGTGAGAGAGAGGGGGAGGGTGGAGACACCTGGAACAATAAGTGTGAGAGCTGGAACAATAAAGAGACAGACAGACAAGAGAGAGATCTGGTTATAATAAGTGTGAGAGAGACTGGGTGGGGTATGGAACAGTATGTAGATGAGAGAGACTGGTGCGAGCTTAACCATGAACGCCCATTATACAGTAAACACATTGCCTTGTAACCTCATACCAGCCCAGCAACCATTTATATCCCTATATTAAAAGACTACATATCGGTGTGTCAATAAATTCTCCAACACGACTTATAACCAATCTCACGTAAGAGGATTTTGTGTCGTAAGTTATTCCAATAAGGGATTTGGGCTATTTCATATTGCCTAAGCGTCATTTTACGTCACGTGTCGTTTGATTTTAGAACTCTTTGGCCTTAAAACCTGAACCACAAAGGTTAGATCAACCAAGGAGAGGAATTTGACGCGGTAAACTATGTCCGTGTGGGGGAGAGGGTTGAAACGTGTCCGAAATGAAAACTTAAGAGCGACGTGTAGGGCCTCAGTAGTCTAGTCTATGTATCTATACCCTGTGACCCCGGGCTTGGTACTACTCCACCTCACCCTCCCGCCTCTAGCTGCCTGCGTCGTCACAACTTCCTCCTCCCCCTCCTCCTTCGTCGCATATCTGAAGTTCTTGGTCTGTTTTTCATCTGTGTGGATAAGTTTTCTACCACTTCAGAGCGTTTTAACCCCAAGAATACCATTTCAATCTCCTACGTCCCCCCATAATACATTAATTAATCCAGACAATGACCTTTTTTTCTTCAATTTCTTCACCTGGTCTAGTTCTTAAATTCGCCACCAGAGGAACACATTTTCCTGTATCTATATTAAATAAAGACATGATATCTTTATTAGATACATAACTACTACCTTCATTAAGTGGATAATATATAATGTTCCAATTTCGTAAATAAAATTTTCATAGGCATCCAGTGATCAGCTTTATTATGCTTTACCAGAGACGAATTTTATCAGATGGGATTTTGTCCAAAGGGTTATTGACCGGTGTAAATTTGTATGCCCCCCCCCCTTTACTCAGTCCCTGTTGGCCCTTGTATCTACTGCCCCTTAGTGACTCTGCGTGTTTTGTGGGGGGTGGAGGGGAGGGTTGAGAGGGAGGGTTGGGGGGGAAGGGAAGGGGGAGGGTAGAGAGTGAGTTGGGGGAGTGACCCTATATACTGAAGGTCAACACACCACATCCTGCCTTCATAAACACCTAAATCAACCTCGGATATTCCAATTCAAAACAAAAATAAATAAATGCAATAATTTAGTCATTGGAAGAATTAAACTGGATTTTTAATACGTAGAAAACCTCATCCCTTAAGCGCTGAAATCGTGTCAATTAGGTTAGGTTAGGTGAACGCAGAGTTGAACAATAAGCGTTGGGGTGTTGAAAAGAAGAGTGGATATGTTAGTTATTTTGAATGTATGCCAGGCGTTGTTTCTCCAAGTATTCCCGTTATTTGAGTATCAGTTGTTTCTCAAGTTGTTTCTCAAGTAGGAGTTGATAAGGCAGCGATAAGACTTACAGTTGATAAGGGCCAGACCACCACCTGTGTACATGCCTACGTGATGGCCGGCCAGTCTACTTATAACATCTAAAAGTAGGTACGTGGGAGTGATTACATCCCATTTATAAATGTGTCCTAAATTATGCTACCTACTACAGTTTTCTTACCATAGTTTCGTAAGTTAATTTTGTAAGGATATTTAAGTAAGGGCAAATTGTAGTTACATACCAAACTCAATCTAATTCTCCATATCTTAATATAGTTTTAATATAAATTTCCATTATAGAAATTACCATAAAAATTCGTTAATACACCCCATCTAAATTACCCCCATAAGGACATGTGATATACCGTACACACTTTAGTAATGTACTTAACCCATGTACTTATCTGCCTCGGCTAATTTTGTACATTTATAGAAAGTGAGTTTGTTTGGCTACGTGCTCCCACCAGCCGCGCCGCCACAATGAATACGTCCAGTGCGAGGCGGGAAGTTTGAATTCCAGTAGGAGGCCCGGGAGGAGGAGGAAGGGGGCTGCGTTACGTCACCTGCCGGACTTAACGATTGTAACACCGACTTTACCCGCCCATAGGAGGATTGGGCCGGGGATTGGGGTTTGAATTTTAGGACGCGATTTCTTTTTTGTTGGCAGTTCTGGTTATAATGGACAAAATACTCGATTAATCTGGTAATATTGGACAAAATATGCCGATTACCTGGTTATATTGGACAAATGAATGATTATCTGGTTATACTGGAAAAAATAATCGACTATTTGCTATACTTACATTTTAATTGGCCAATTTCGGCAAAGATTCTCATTGGTGTACAGCAGAGGTGATGGAATATGGTAGGTGGTGGTGTAATAGTGGTAGGCGGTGGTAGTAGCAGTGGTGATAATGGTACTGGTGATGGTAATGGTGGTACGTAATGGTAATAGTGGTGGGTGATGGCGGTAGTGATAATGGTAGGTATTGGCAATAGTGATGGTGGTAGCAGGTGATAGTGATACTGGTGGGTGGTAACAGTGGTAGTGGTAGGTGGTGGTAACAGAGGTAAAGTGACCTTGAAATATGAATCGCCGTGTTTATTTGGCTGGTGGCTGGAGGGGTGAAAGGCAGGTGTATTTGATCTCTCTCTCTCTCTCTCTCTCTCTCTCTCTCTCTCTCATTGAAAGACCCACTACCCCCACCCCTACCCACCCCTTTCATTAAACCAGAAATACACCTTCTTAGATAAGTGTAAGGGGGAGAGAGGGGGACAAAAGGGGGAGGGGGTATCACGCCAGGCTGCCTCCAGTACACAAGCGCTGTAACATAACCCTGGTGATGCAATGTTAATCCTGGGTCCTGTACTGGATCACTTTACAGCACCCTCCCTCCCTCCCCTCCTTTTCCTCCCCCTCTCTCTCTCTCTCTCCCTTGATATAGTAAGGGGTGTTAGGGGTATTAGGTCCACTTTGGTACTAATTAGGGGGGTGCTGTCAATAATTAATGGGTTAGGTCCACTTTGGCTCTAATTAGGGGGTAAGAAATATAATAAAGACAAAATAGAGCAGTTTAAATTACCCCCAAAAATAAATAAACTGGAAAAAGAAAAAAAAACATGAAAATACATATAAAAAAATTCAGAATATAGAGTAAATCAGTATTGCCAACCTCCCATGACCCGTATACTATCAATAGGTCAGATTCGAGCCATAATAATGTGTATAGTGTAGTGTGCATGTATAGCATTAACCCGCTTCAGTATTGCCACAACATCCGGTTTGAGTGAGGCATTTGTGTGGGTGTTGGCTCAGTGTAAACAAGGTGGTCAGTGGTAATTGGTGGGGGATTTATGTAGTGGTGGTGATTGTTGTGGTGGGGAAGGGGAGGTGTGGTGATTGTTATGGGTGTTGGTGGGGATTTGTGTAGTGATTGGTGATTGTTGTGGTGGTGGTGATGTAGGGAGGGGAGTGGTGGTGGTTGTAAGGGACAGTGGATTGTGGTTGGAGAGATGGTAGTTGTGGTGGTTGTAAGGGAGAGATGGTTGTGGTAGTAGTGACAGTAATACGAAATGATATAATGTTAAACAAAATAATAATAACAACAATGACAGAACAACAACAACAATGACACTCCCACTGTTTTGACCCCCCCATCCCTCCAGAGGTCAAAACAAGGTCACTACCTACTCATATCCAACCTGACCTGACCTAACCTGTCTTACGTCTAATTAAATGGGAATAGAGACAACACGAATAACAATGGAATGAAATGGAAGATATGAGAGAGAGAGAGAGAGAGAGAGAGAGAGAGAGTGTTGGGAGGTTCAAGGCTGGGTTGACTCTCTCTCTCTCTCTCTCTCACACACACAAATATCCTGACACCGCCACCACCTGACACCATATAACCCTGACACCACTTCAATGTTTGTAAGGTTAGGTTAAATTAGACTAGGTTGGATTAGATTAAGTTTCGATAGGATTGGTTAAGTCGGGTTAGGTTAGATTAAGTTAGATTGGGTTAGACTTAATTAGGTTAAGTGTGTGTGTGTGTGTGTGTCTAGCCAGTCAGCTGACCCAGACACTATTCAACCAACTCATTTATATCTCCCTCACGTCCCCTCCCTCACCCTCCTCCTGCCTCACCTACCTCCCTACCCTCCCTCACCTCACCTCACCTCACCTCACCTCACTCCTCCTTTCCCACACTTCACATCCTCCTCACTCCCTCACCATCCTCCCCTCTCCTTTCCCTCACCCTCACCTCCCCCCCCCCTCCATCACCCGGTAATGAGAGGTAGGGGCGTACACCTATCACGCCCCCCTTCATAATTAACATCGTACATACCATTCATTAACATCGCCCTTACAGAGATCGCTGCCCAGTATAACGTACATGTGTGTGTGTTTGTGTGTGTGTGTGTGTGTGTGTGTGTGTGTGTGTGTGTGTGTGTGTGTGTGTGTTTGTTTGTGTGAGTAAACGGCATCAGAGAACCCTTTAATGGGGGAAACACTTGACCTACAAAGGGAGGTAGTGGAGAAAAGGGAGGGGAGGAACCTAACCCACAACCCCCTATCCCCTTCCTCCTTATTCACTCGTCAATATCTCTAAATAAAGAAAAATAACAAAAGAATAATGGATAATGATTGGAGAGAGAGAGAGAGAGAGAGAGATACACCACCACTACCTCCACCACCACTACCTACACCACCACCACCACTACCTACACCACCACTACTACCTCCACCACCACTACCTCCACCACCACCACCACTACCTACACCACCACCACCACTACCCACCTACACCACCACTACCTCCACCACCACTACCTACACCACCACCACCACTACCTACACCACCACTACCTCCACCACCACTACCTACACCACCACCACTACCTCCACCACCACTACCTACACCACCACCACTACCCACCTACACCACCACTACCTCCACCACCACTACCTACACCACCACCACCACTACCCACCTACACCACCACTACCTACACCACCACCACCACTACCTCCACCACCACTACCTACACCACCACTACCTACACCACCACCACTACCTCCACCACCACTACCTACACCACCACCACTACCCACCTACACCACCACTACCTCCACCACCACTACCTACACCACCACCACCACTACCCACCTACACCACCACTACCTACACCACCACCACCACTACCTCCACCACCACTACCTACACCACCACCACCACTACCCACCTACACCACCACTACCTCCACCACCACTACCTACACCACCACTACCTCCACCACCACTACCTACACCACCACCACCACTACCTACACCACCACCACCACTACCTCCACCACCACTACCTACACCACCACCACCACTACCCACCTACACCACCACTACCCACCTACACCACCACTACCTCCACCACCACTACCTACACCACCACCACCACTACCTACACCACCACTACCTACACCACCACCACTACCCACCTACACCACCACTACCTCCACCACCACTACCTACACCACCACCACCACTACCCACCTACACCACCACTACCTCCACCACCACTACCTACACCACCACCACTACCCACCTACACCACCACTACCTCCACCACCACTACCTACACCACCACCACCACTACCTACACCACCACTACCTACACCACCACCACTACCCACCTACACCACCACTACCTCCACCACCACTACCTACACCACCACCACCACTACCCACCTACACCACCACTACCTCCACCACCACTACCTACACCACCACTACCTCCACCACCACTACCTACACCACCACCACCACTACCTACACCACCACCACCACTACCTACACCACCACTACCTACACCACCACCACTACCTACACCACCACTACCTACACCACCACCACTACCTACACCACCACCACTACCCACGTAATCAGGATAGCATAATAATGCCTGACTTCCGTATTGACCAAATTATTTATGTTTTGTTCCAACGACTATATTCTGTTTAAGGAGGAAGTGGGCGATGCTGTTATATATCTCTCTCTATCCATCTATTTATTTTATCTCTCTCTCTCTCTCTCTCTCTCTCTCTCTCTCTCTCTCTCTCTCTCTCTCATTAGGTTTACAGGTGGAGTAGGACAGGTCAAGGTGTGAAGGTGGTGGGGGTTGGGGGGGGTGATTGGGGAGGGGATGAGTTCAAGGCTTGGGGGTTTAGGGTGGGGTGGGGAGAGGGTGGGAAGGGAGAGGGTGGGAGGGGGTGATTGGGAGTTCGTGAAAGTGGGGTAGGGGATGGGAGGAGAGGAGGTGGTGGTCACCATCAACCAACAACACCTAAAAAGGTCAAGCTCCCGAGGTCAGAGGTCAAGCTACCTTGACGCTGGGGTGTGTGGGGGGATTAGCGTGTGAGGGAGAAGAGGAAAGAGAGAGAGAGGTGGGGGTTAGAGTGAGGGAGGAGAGAGAGAGAGAGAGAGAGAGAGAGAGAGAGACTACATATCTCTAAATATTTACAAATAGATCAAATAGATATACTGCTAATCACACACACGAGAGGGGGGGGGGGGCATAAGAAACTAAGGAGTCTGCAATAGGCCGGTTGGCCTGTGCATGGCAGCTCCTGTCGAGAGTTACTACCACTCTCCATCATCCATGAATCTATCCAGCCTCCTTTTGAAACTTTCCAGAGTTCCAGCACTTACTACATAGTTGCTAAGCTTGTTCCACTCGTCCACCACCCTATTTGTGAACCAGTTCCTTCCTATCTCCCTCCTAAACCTAAACTTATCCAACTTAAATCCGTTGCTCCGAGTCCTATCCTGCTCGGATATTATAAGAACTTTATCTATATCCCCTTTATTGATTCCTTTCACCCACTTAAATACTTCTATCATATCTCCCCGCACTCTTCGTCTGAGGGAGAGGAGAGAGAGTACGTGTGTGTGTGTGTGTGTACAGACGAATATGATCAACAGGTGTACACAACATTCACCAAAAAGGTGTACACATGTTAACAGGTTCAATTAAGAGTGGACACCTGTTCACCTCCAAGGATTAATTAGAAAGGTGTGTGTGTGAGGGACCGTTCTCTATATGTTCCATAACCACTTCGTTAAGTCCTGTTGTACGGTTACTTCTCTCTCTCTCTCTCTCTCTCTCTCTCTCTCTCTCTCTCTCTCTCTCTCTCTCTCTATTATTTCCCTTCTTCCCTCTCTCTCTCCCTCACCCCCCCCCCCCCCCCGCCCAGTCGTAGGGAAGATATAAGCCTAAAAGATCCCCACTTAAGTCCTGTCACGTGATCCACTTGAAGCCTATAACTACTCGTTCAAACCCACCCAGGCGTAGAGGTGGGCGAGGGTGGGCTTGTCGGCGGTGGGTTACTACTATGGGCTAGTAGTTTGTTGGGTGGGTTGTCAGGGTGGGCTACCTTGGTGGGCTATGGTGGGTTACCTGGGTGAGTCGTTCGGGTGGGTTTACTACGGTGAGATGCTGAGTTTGTTGCCATGGTGGGTTACTGGGGTGGGCTAGGTGGGTCGCCAGAGTGAGGAAAGACTAACAACACACAGATGTATTTTCAGTAATTCCGATGCCAGCTTGAGTCCGAGGTAGAACCAATAGTACACATCTTATAGACACAGGTGACCTATAATTAACATACCTGTTCATATAATATAATTAGTAGATAGACAGAGGGCTGGAGCGGACAGTACAGGAGTGGTGTACTCACCTGTGGACCGATGATGACCTTGTACTTGTGTGTGGGAGAGTCGCCGCCCACGGTGAAGGAGTTGGGTCCTGGCTGGTGTAGGAGGTAGAGCCTGGCCCTCAACGCCCGCCTCACGCGCCCTCTTAACGCCTCCTCGCTGATGGGCGGCCCCCTCGACCCCGGCGATGCTCCACGGCCCCTGGGTGACGTGCCCCGGGGCGAAGGTGGGCGTCTGGCCCCAGGGGAGGGAGGTCTCGCTCCGCTACTGCTTGCAGTAGGCGACGGGGGCCGACGTGCCCCAGGGGAAGGTGGACGATTAGTGTTGCTGGTAGTCGTGGTGGTAGTGGGAGTCGTGGTGGTAGTGGGAGTCGTGGTGGCAGTGGAGATGGGGGAGGGCGGTCTCCTGGAGGAGGGACTAAGTGGGGAAGTGGGTGTGGGCGTGGAGGAGGAAGGGGAGGCGCGGGCGGTGGCACCCGGGGAGGTGCCACGCTTCTGTCGGGACTTGATTACCCCTACAGCCTCGCTGACCTTAGGCGAGGGGTTCCTGCGGGCTGAGGGCGAACGCTGGCGACGCACCCGCGGGGAGGTGGGCGGCGTGGCGCGTTTCGCCGGCGGCGAGGGCGTGACCCGTGTGGCGGTGTGCCCGCGCCCCCCCACGCCCACGCTGCTACCCCGCGCTACGTACCGTCGAGGACTCGCTGACCGCTGTAACACAGAACAAAGGCATTAATGGCTTTTACCTGGAGGGGGGAGAGAGAGCACCATTATACTACATTAAGTCACACAGGTCAATATGTATTCATAATAACTTGACAAATTTACCTGTATCTAAATCAACATTAGTTTGCTAAGTCAGTTTCACTAAAGCTAACGTAGCTTTATAGTCAGGTTAACTTCACTCCAGTATACACTTAAAGCTTTACCTGAGCCAAGACAGCTGTACATAGTCACATTAGGACTACATATATCAACGTGGCTTTATTAACTAAGTCCTCTATGTGCTATACAAGTAAACCTGTTCCCTACCTTCCCTCACTCCTCCCTCTCTCTCCCCACCCTTCCTGCCTTCCTATTTTACCTCACCCTCACTCTCCCTTCCTCCCCTCACCTCTACCCTCCCTCACATATCTTATCCTCATCCGTGTCTTCCTTTTACCGAATATGTTGTATTTCTTTGTGTATGAACCTCTGTGCTGCGTGGCAGTGAGAAGTGATACCACCCTCAGTGTCAAGACCTGACTGAATTACTCACAATAGACAAACTGTACTACAAGTTCTGTCAATAAATTTGTTAAACTAATCATCCCCACCTTCTAACATCCCCTCCCTCACATCCCCACCTTCTAACATCCTCTCCCTCACATCCCCTCCCTCACATCCCCTCCCTCACATCCCCTACCCTAATTAATGAAAGAGATGGTTAGATAAACACCCACCTCTCTATGCAGTTGTCTGACGGGGGAAGACTTGGGGGAAGACCTCGGGGATGACTTCGGGGAGGACCTCGGGGAGTCCCTCGGGGCTGGGGCGCGGGTCCTGGCGTGTCCTCTAGGGTCAGGGGAGCCGGGACGCCGACGATGGGACCCCAGGGGCTGTGGACCAGGTCCTACGGGAGAGCGTATCTGGGAGAGAAGGGGAGGGAAGGGTTGTTATTATTGTATTTGGTGGGATTTGATGTTTTGATGATTTATGCAGCATAGAAAACGGGGAATGGATATATACACAAACTCTTTCGATCACTGCTTGTTAACATAGAGCAAAAAAAATTATCTCTCTCTCTCAGTCATTATCATTCTGCCTTACAAAAAATAAAGACAATTCAGTCAAATTCAGACAATTCCGCTCAGGGGAACCAGATATAAACATCAATTAAAAGCGCCACTGGCAACTCATCTCCAGCCATCACACAAACCAAACAAAACATAAAAATATATAACAATAATGTCTATTAATTACTCTAATGGCTTTTATAACGCAATATATACGCAGATCAAAGCGATGAATTACGCAAAAATTTCGTGTATATGTGGATATATTTATTACAAAAACATTAACTGGCAACTACTGTTACTCAACTGTGTGACCACCTCGGGCGGTTACCGAATAGGGTTTTTTTGTAATTTTTTTTACACAGGCAATATAACGAATGCACAAGGCTAATTTAACCCAACCTAGCAGAACTAAACGTAACTTAACCAAAACCTAACATAACCTAACTTACTCTACCCCAACCAAACCCTCACTAACCTAACCAGATTAACCCTAACTTAACCTAATCTACTTGACAAAACCTGATCAATTGGTAATCCACAAAGGTTATACCGTACACTAGCCAATCATAAGGGTACACTGTACACTCGACCAACCAGCCTGGCCAGATCAATCAGTGAAGGCAGTACAGTGAAACCTCTATTTAACGGACTATATGGAGAGGAAAGTGCCTTATATCGAGGGTGTTATCGTTATTATGTACTTATTATTATCGTTATCACTATAATTATTATTTTCATCATTACAGCAAAAGTGCAATACATAATATTAATTCTAAACAGTAAACGATCTGTAACACACACACACACACACACATCCGTTATCACCGTTAAACAGTTAAACGATCAGGACCCGGATATTCAACGACTCGTTTTGAGAGAGAGAGAGAGAGAGAGAGAGCATCACAATACCACGAGCATTCAAGGGTAGCAGCGTCGGTGGGTTGGGCGAAGGGGTAGGTGAGGAAAGTGAGTGAGATGGAGTAATAGTGGAGGGGGGGGGGTGAGGGAGGGAAGGGCAGAGGGTGTGTGAAGGAGGGAGTGGGGTTGGGAGAAGGAGGTGAGGGGGAAGGAGTGGCTGGCGTCTAGTAGTGCCACTGTCCCTCTCTCTCGACCCCCCTGACCCCCCCCCCCCTACCCTACCCGCTGCCACTTGAAGTTCAGGGCAAATCCATTAATACGAACAAATGACTTAATGATGGTATGGTTGTCGCTGTATTTCCATCTTATTTAAGCTATTGCCTCCATAATGTCACTTGATGGGCATTGGAACTAATACTGACATCTCTTATAGAGTAACTTTGAATTCCCATGTTCAGCCTTTAACTAAAATACCTTTATAATAAGTAATGTATTAATTGTATTCTTTAAAACAGAAAAATAAGTGAGGTAAATCAGGCAAAGGAAACAATAAACAAAAATCTAAATAAACAGCAATACCCCGTGTGTGGCAACATTCACTACCCGGCGCGCCTCACTCCTGTTGCCAAATTACAACTCGCTATTTTCCTCGTTTTTTCTCTCCAACATAGGAGTGGAACCCATTACTGGCGTGATGACGGATGATGGGGAGTAGAACACCCTACCAACACCCGCCCACCAACCACCACTACATGTCACTCCCGCTGGTAATAAGGTAAAATATATTTCCTTTTTTCGGGGCTGGGAAGAGTGTGTGTGAGTGTATGTGTGGAAGGGATGGCATCTTACAGCCGCCAACACCCCCGCCGCCATGTCGCCGGCTGGTCGTGTGTGTGTGTACCAGCAACCCAACCAACACAACGACACAAAACTGACTACTGCCTCGAGCCACCCAGAAGGAAAGAGGAGTCACTTCAGTCAGCCATGTAGCACCACCAGTCATCTCTTATACCTAAACAAGCTTCTATGGAACAGAATAGACTTATTAACTCTCCCATAACGCTAGCAGCTGATTACTACCACACCATACAGACCAATTAATATACAGTCGACCCTCGTTAATTCGGACTAATAGGGGGGGAAGGGTGTCCGTTTTAGCCGATTGTCCGAATTAACCAATTAATGGGTTAATATTGCATTATATTTCAGTCATTGTTTTTCGTCACGATTTTATCCCACTTTCCACTGTAATACGTACGTAAATTCAGCAAAAATATTACATTTCCGTGAATGTATTATATCTAGCATAGTATGAATAGAATATCATTGTAATATAACAGTATTTTAACCGAAAACTATTACAAAAACGAATAACATCTCAAGAACATCGGAAGCTTAGGTAAAGTCTTTTGTTTTCGTCATGTATTTTATCCTATTTTACATTAAAATATATCACGTTTCAGCAAAACTACTATTTATTTCCGAGAATATATTCATTCAGGCACAGTTTAGGTAAAATATAATTTAATAAATATTCTCATCTCCACGTCTTGTTAAATGTTAAAAACTATTATATTGTTAAAATACTGATTATATCTTATTTCCGTCTAAAATCTGATTATATCGTCTATTTTACGGTCAAATACCCTATATTAACTTATACCCGTCAAAAACCTTTTATATCGTCTTATTTACCGCCCAAAACCTTATTATATCGTCTTATTTACCGTCAATAACCTTATTATATCGTCTTATTTACCGTCAAAACCTTATTATTATTTCTTATTTACCGTCAAAACCTTATTATAATTTCTTTTTTACCGTCAAAATCCTTATATTGTCTTATTTACCGTAAAAAATATTATATCTTATTTACCGTCAAAAACCTTATAATATCATCCTATTTGCCATCATTTATTTTTTATTATTTTATTTTGGAAAAAAAATACGAAAATTAATCCAACTGGCGTTTCACCACCACAATAAACATGGCGTCGAAAATGATCCAAGACTCTAACGTAACTTAAGGCGTTTTTGTTTTTACATTCTGATTGGTGTAAAAAATAACTTACGAATCGCAAGAGTAAAAGCCACTTGTAAACGCATTAATCCTACGTCTGGTGTCCGGGTGAATCGCTGCCGTCTGCCTTCACCGCAGTTATCGTTCCTTTGTTTCTTTCTCGTTATCTCTTCTCTCCATCCTGTTGTTTATTTTTTATATTGTTTATTCCCGTCTCTTTTATGTCTTTCTCAATTATGCTTCTCTTGTTCTGTGTCTTTCTATATATACCCTGTCCACAATTATCCTTCCTTTGTTTATTCCCGTCTCTTTCATCTCCTCAACACATTTCTCTTATTCTCTCTCTCTCTTTATATATATATATATCGTATTTCCCATTCTCCATTATTATCAATCCTATGTTTTTCCTCTTTCATTTACTCTGGTCTCATCTCCTTCCCGACTCGCTACGCTCCACTAAACAGACCGAGAACTTGCCTTGGGAGACAACGTCAGACACACACACACGTACAGCTCACGTTACCTAGCAACAATGAACTCGAGGTGGAAAATTAACCAGAGATGACTTTTACCTTATCTTACCTAATAACGTAATCAGGTGGTTAATACTGGTTAAAATGCATTACAGTGCGTTATTATTGGTTGTCATCTGCAACGGAAGTGATTAAGTACAGGGCGTTAACGTAGATGGTTAATAACGGGGCGACTACAGTAAGTTACCAGATGAGGGTACGTTAGCCTAGCCATAACCAAGAGGTACAGTCTCCGTGTTATTTCAGCGCCATTTTGTATCTCTAAGGTTATTTGGTTAAGTTCAGGAGGCGAAATTTCTGGCTAGTGTTATGTTGGGTCTCTCTCTCTCTCTCTCTTATTGTATATCTCTTCTCTTTTAATATTTATCAACAACACTTTCGTTCTTTTCTCTCTCTTCTCTTTTATTGTCCATCTCTCTTTTTGTTTCTCTCTCCCCTCTCTCATTCTCTCAACATCTCACCTCAGATCACTATATACCAAGCGTACAATTCCCCCAAGATCTCTCTCTCTCTCTCTCTCTCTGTTGACATGTTGTCGTAAATAGCGAAAAACACCTTTAAATAACGCTACAGTCTCAATGTTATTCTGACGCCATTGTTGATGAGTTCATCGTACTACTACTACCACCACCACAATTAATAACACATTATCTAAAACCACAATTACTATTACACCTACCACAACTACTAGCACGCCCACCACAACCCCCCCCCCCCACCCCCTCCCTTTAGTATATAGCTGCACATGTGTACACTGAAATTAAATGCATACATCCATCCTCACGCACACAATATTCAGAGGGATTAAGAAAGAGAGAGATATACATGAATGAGAGAGAAATGAAGAGAGAGAGAGAGGGAGAGACAAGGTGTACACACTATCCTCCAGACCAGACTTATAATTCACAAGAGATCATTAAATACATTAACACTCTTAGCTATTCAACTCTCTCTCTCTCTCTCTCAATAACTTAATTTATCACTATCTCTTTCTTCCTCTCAATAACTCTCGGTTATTTCTGCCTCTCTCTTCTCTCTGTCTCACCCCCCCCCCCTTTCCCTCTCTCACCATGACCTCGCTAAGTAAAATCATGGTGACCTCTGGTAGGGAGCTCAGAGGTCAGGAGTCAGGTCAGCACCCCAAGCTTAGCGCGCGCGCATACACACACACACACACACTCATGATGGTCCAAAATCTGTCAAATTGGCCTTCGTATTAAAAACAAACAAAATTATATTCCTCTTAATACAAATAAAACAATACAACCAAACAAGCTAAACAAGGTAAACAAACAAACTTACATCTCATATTAAAACAAAATCTAATAAGTTCGATTTATTTTTAAGTTTTCAGAATAAAAATTAAATTCGTTTCTTTGGTTTTGTCTGAATTTTCTTATTTTTAAAATTCAGGTTGATCTGACTCGCCCCAGACAAGCCATATATGTTGAGACTCGTTGGCTGTTGTCTGTTAATCTGATGGGTTTAAATGTTACCAGGACAGACGCACAGACAGATAGATCGATAGATAGGTAGACACATATACTGCCGGTAAGCAGGTCAAACAGAGCTCTCTCTCTCTCACTACATATCTACCGTTCTCAGCTCTCCCTCTCTCACTCACTGTTTATCTCCATCCTTCTCTCTGTCTCTCTCCATATCTACTCATCTCTCCATCAGTCTCTCTCTCTCTCTCTCTCTCTCTCTCTCTCTCTCTCTCTCTCTCTCTCTCTCCCATACGGGTATCTCTGGGGACATCCAATACCCCAAAGTACCCGACCCTGCCCACGGGAGAAAGGAGGGCAGGGGAAGGGTTCAGGAGGGGTACGGGCCACAGCACAGTACGACTGTGGTACAGGGTACTTGGGGTCCATGGTACAGAACGGTACTGGCAGATACGAGAAGGGTATATAGATTCACCTGAAGAACACCCACCCAAACCTAACCTAACCTAAATGGATGTGAGAAGGTATCTAGGATCACCTGAAGAATGGCCAGTAAGAGGGAGGGTACTGGAGGGAGGGAGAAGGAAGGCAGTGGTGGGAGGTAAGAATGCTATTTGGAAAGAGAGAGAGAGAGAGCACATGCTTTGTCGCTTTCTACTGAAGGAATTTGCAATCCACTCACTCCCTCCCTCTCCCTCACAGTACAAAACAACAACCACCTGTTCACAATCACCACACACAACCACCACACTCACCATACATTCATGGATGATAGAGTGGTAGTAACTCTCGACAGGAGCTGCCATGCACAGGCCAACCGGCCTATTGCAGACTCCTTATTTTCTTATGATCTTATGTACACAAGCACCATTATCATTACCACACAACCACTACACGCTACCACATCCTTACCACCACACGCCACCAGACAACCAACACACACTGCCATACCTTCACCATACCCTACCACACCTTCACCACACTACTATACAACCACCACACCCTCACCACACACTACTACCACCCATAGTAAGACGTGCGAACATTACAACCATCAGGAGCCACTAATGACGTGGGTAATTTTCCTTTTACTGTCAGCTGGTGGACCACCCCCATCCCCCCCCCCCCCGCCTTCTCTCTAACCCTGGGGAAAGAGGAAGGAGGGGGTGAAATGGATAGCTATTGTGAGAGAGAGACTGAAGTAAGGTTAGCTGGAATATTCATACCAGGAACACACAGTACAGTATATACACTTCACTTCAGTAACCCCAGAATCTACAGTACATGTGGAGGGTAGGTACGCAAGTTACAGTACAAGTGGAGGGATACAGCTCTCTCTCTCTCTCTCAGCCACACTACACAAGGAGAAGGGGGGGGGGGTACCACCACACACTTACTGGGACCTCCTCCACCAACAGCAGCAAAACATCAGCCCACAAGTCCACCACTAGGAGGAAGTGTGTGTGTGTGTGTGTGTGAACTCCTGCTACCACTGAAAAACAACTCTCCCCTTCTCCTCTCTATCTATCTCTCTCTGCCCATCATCCTCCTTACTGCCTTCTCTCTCCGATAGTCATCTTTTCTCCCTCCCTCTAGTTCTTCTCCGTCGCGTTGGCCACATGTCTCCTCCAGTATTTCCTTCTCACAAACAATATTCTGTAAGCGTCGTTCCCCAGGGCTGGCGGCTGTGGCTCACAATCCCTCGTTTCATTGCAGGATTCACCTTGCGACGCGACACCCCTCACAGCCACCTGGACTGTTTTCAACCGTTTAATTATCTACCCGAGTGTTTTCGTCTCCCTTAGTGTCGAATCCAACAGGTAAACTCTTTCTGTGAGCGATCTGGAGTCTCACTGAAGAGTAAACGAAGTGGAGACTTGGTAAATACAGAGTGTGTTATTAAAAGCACGGGAGGTATCTGGCAACTCTAACCCTCCCAGTCTGTATAAACAATCATCCGGGTGAGCGGCGCGGTCTTCAGTCGAGACCTTGAACCACCTTTACGCCCGCGCTAACGCTACGCCTACGCTACATCACTCACCACTAAATAAAAACACACAGTTGATTATATCGGTACTGTATCACCATAATAAACTGAATGGTGGTCACAGTAGGATATTACTCGATAGATCGAAGTCAAGAGTGAAGGAGTTGAAACGCGGGTGTTCGCATCGGGGTCAGACAGCCAGAAGGAGACGCGCGCAAAGTCGGGAACTGTTTTCTTGTCCACCGCGGTCCAGATTCACATAAAACTCGTACATTTAATCTTTCCCCTCCCTGGAGATAAGAGATTTCAATTAACTCCCTCACTTAAAAGACGAAATAAAAATAAACATTCACAGTTACGTACGTTATCATTATTTAAACTGATGATGATAGGGTAGAGACCTTAACTACCCTCACACTCCAGGAGCACGAGGTCCCATTATAACTAACTACACTAATGCTCCAGTCAGGTCCCAAAACTCACCGCCCAAGACCTCACTCCATCGCGTAGGACCTCAGTGTCAAAGGTTTGTTGATAAGTTGGTATTTACCTCTGAACTATCGTCAACACATCTTATATGGGAATGGCTGGGGCCGTTTACTGTTTTAATATAACTTATAATATATTGATGTTACGGTGTGGATTATGCTATCTACCTATCCATCCAATCATCTATCCACACCTATCCAATCATCGATCTATCTATACCTATCCATCAATCTATTTATCTATACCTATCCATCCATCTGTATACCTATCCATCTATCTACCTGTCTATCTATCTAAGAAGCACTGGCTATTGAACATCATATCAGGTGAAACACAACACTGCCTCATTAACCTACCTGGCTACTGTTCTCTCTCTCACCTGTATGTATGTGTGTGTGTGGAGATTGAGCACAGGTGTTTAGTCGTGATACTTTATTAACCCTTTGTGTACCTCGGGTCTCTCTTGTAGCAGTAGTAGTAGTAGTAGTAGTAGTAGTAGTAGTAGTTGTTGTTGTTGTTGTAATAGTAGTAGTTTTATTATTTTTTATTATGAAATGGTATACTAGATCAAGTTCCAATACGTAAGGGGTTCGGGGTTCAGAGGTTCAGTACCGAGTAATATGAACCTCACCTAACATCCACACCCTCTCCCCTCCCCTAAACAGTTGGCGTGAGAACATACTTAATAAGTTTAATTAAGTGTGTTAAGAGTGTCTCCAGTTAAGTGGGTTCACCTCCCTTAACCTCACTGACTGTCTGCAGGTGAAGTAAGTGAAGTAGCCCAAGTCAAAATGGCGACGTAATTGACACTGACTCTACCTTAACTAGATACGTTCACTTAGCACCAGTTTTAAGGGAAAAAATTAACTTGTTGAGTATTCTGAAGGATATCCAAGCTCGTAGGGCCCGACTTAACATACTTAGAGACTTGCAAGTACTGAACAACAACAATAATGACAACAACAAATATAATAATAAGTATAAATGATAATAATACAACAATATTAAAAACAACAACAAGAATTAACGACACTCACTCTCAGTAAAACTCTCTCTCTCTCTCAGTAGGACTCACATCTCACTCTCAGTAGGACTCACCTCTCTCCTCTCTCAGTAGGACTTACCTCCTTGGGCTGGGTGGTGAGGCTGGAGGTGGAGGCGGTGGTGGAGGAGGGATGCTTGGCCACCTGCAACAACAAATACTGCTTAACTTATCTGTTACACCAGTCACCACCAGGAGGGGGAGATAAGATGATGGTGATAAAGATGTGGGGGAGGAGGGGGGCATGGTAGAGGAGGAAGGGGGGCATGGTAGAGGAGGAAGGGGGGGCATGGTAGAGGAGGAAGGGGGGGCATGGTAGAGGAGGAAGGGGGGCATGGTAGAGGAGGAAGGGGGGCATGGTAGAGGAGGGAGGTGGGGGAGGGTGGGGTGGTAGAGGAAGGAGGTGGTGGAGGGAGAAGAGGAGTGGGAGGAAGGGGGAGATGGTAGATGAGGAGGGGGAGAAGAGGAAAATATGATAAAAGTAAGAATAAGATGAAAAGGGGAAAGGCAAAGAAGAAAATGGAGGAGAGGAAGAGAAAGGAAGAGAGACTAAGTGGAGGGGAGGAAGAGGAAGGAAGGGAGAAAGAATGAGATGAGGAGGAAGAAGGAAGAAAGAGAGGAAAGGAGAAAGAAAACAAACAGAGAAACAATAACAAAAGTAATAATATATAGTTTACCCTAAACAGTATACCTCTATCTTAATATTGGTCAGGGTAAACAGTTTACCTTAAGACTCAAATTAAAGCGGTTTACCTTAGTCGCTAATTCACCTTAAGATCTACTTTAATTACTTTATTTTACAATTTATAGTTTTCCTTATAACTACCTTGATAACTTATAATTTACTTAAAACCAGTTTACATTATAATAATGTTTACGACACGTTTACCTTGAAGCCAACAATCTTCCGTAGAATCAGTGGTTATGCTATACAACTACCACTACCCTTACTACCACCACTACTACTACTGTCACCACCTTACTACTAATGCCCTCACCTCTACCACTACTACCCTCGCTACTACCACCGCCTCGGAATGTCACCCGAGGTAGGTTTTCAAGGTAAATGTCACCTGCTAATTGGGCTAAGGTTCCGCCCCCAGTGACTGTAGAAACGCATCTGATTGGTCATTTCCGACACACGAGAACTTATCCCATTGGCTGGCTAACTACAACACAAAAGAAAGCATCTGATTGGTCAATTCCGACACACGAGAACGTATCCCATTGGCTGGCTAACTACGACACAAAAGAAAACATGTGACTGGTTAATTTCGACACATAAGAACGCATCTGATTGGCTACTGAAGGAGGTAGATGGTAGAGAAGGAAGGTGTGTGTTACCTTGTGGTGAGAGAGAGAGAGAGAGAGAGAGAGAGAGAGAGAGAGAGAGAGAGAGAGAGAATAACAACACCCAGTACACGGCGCGGCTCACAACCTCCTTCCTGGGTGTAACAACCTTGCGTTCACCTCCCACCTTCTACACTTCCTCTCTCTACACCCAACCACAGACCTACACTAATGATGACGTAGATAACGATAACAACAATAACTGTAATAATGCTACTACTGCTGCTACTACTGCTGCTACTACTTTTTTTAATGGCCTCCAGCCTCCCCCAATAGCCACACCTTCGCCACCATTTTATTACCTTAATATTAAATATCCTAAAACATAAGTAGTTATCCTATCTGTGTTGAGTTAGTTGAGCCGCAGATCTATGAGGCATTCAGTGACTGTTGCCTCATAGTCAATATCTGCAGCTGTTGTCGGCTTTGGGGCCGAAGCTCTCGTTCCCCTGAGGCAGAGCAATGCCGACCGAAGGAGAGAGAAGGACAGTCGACATCTCATCCAGGCTGTAACATAACTTCTGGGCTGCTGCTTCTGTTCGGATATCACCTCCGCGAGTCTGGCGTAGAAGCATCTTGCACTTGGTCCCATCCCACCAGAGGGTGAACACTAGAGGAGTGAAGCTGCCTTGATCAACGTTCTGAATTCTCTACCCGTATGCCCTTATCTTGTCGTTCTCGTTCCTCCTATGCGCAGCATCGAGAGCTAGGTTACGGTGACATGCGGCCATGGGATCAAAAATCCTGATGTCGAAGAAGGCTCGCTGTCCCCGCGTCCAGAATCCTCGAGCACTGACGTCAACACGGGCTTCGTGGATGTGTTTGAAGTCCTATGTTGGAAAATCTCACCGTCCAATGGAAGGAGGGTCGGTTCTACCCTGACATCATGGCAGATTTCCTTCAACATATTTGCTGTGAGATCCCTTACTTCGTCATGCCTCATGCATATGAAGCCCCCTTTCTTGCACACCATGGCCTGATCGACGTCATGGGAAGAGCCACACACGCATTGGGAGGGCAAACCTTCCACTGGCCTACCGTACCTTAGAGCATTGGCATCTGTAAATTCTTGTTTGTTGAGACTGAAACCATTTGCCTTTATCGGGAACGTAGCATTATTATTATTATTATTATTATTATTATTATTATTAGTAGTAGTAGTAGTAGATATTGGCTATGAGGCTACAGTCACTGAATGCAGCATAGACCTGCGGCTCAACTAACTCAACACAGCTAGGATAGCTACTTATGTATTAGGATATTTAACTTTAAGGTAATAAAATGGCGGCGAAGGTGTGGCTATTGGGGGAGGCTGGAGGCCACGTTATTTAAAAAAAATAGTAGTAGTAGTAGTAGCATTATTATTATTTACTACTAATAATAATACTACTACTATTAATAATAATAATTATTATAATTAAGTGATTTTTAACGCACCCATGAATGCTGGTATACACAATATGTCGACATGTAGATATTTACAAACAAACAAACAAACACACAAACAAACAAACACACACACACACACACACACACACACACACACACACACACACGTGTGTACGTCCAAAGGCTGTGGAGAGAGAGAGAGAGAGAGTACAAGTTATATCAGTAATTAGAGGGAATGCAGCCGAGGGAGGGTGGTAGTGGTGGTCACCCCTGCTACCACCACTACCACCCTTGCCACCCACGCTACCACCGGAATTATCCACCACCATCATCATCACTACTACTACCACCAATGGGCTACCAGCGTTATCATCACTACCACCACCAACGCCATAAGGTTACTAGCATTAACTACCACCATCACCATACAACCATCATTAGCATTAACCTCAAAAGGCTACCAGCATCATCCCACCACCACTACCACACACCACGTGGACGAGTACTGTACACTGAGAGAGAGAGAGAGAGAGAGAGAGAGAGAGAGAGAGGTAGTACGTGACCCAACACTAATGTTCTTGAGGGTCGACCATCACACTCCTCTCCCTCCTCTCCTTCTTCCTCCTCTTCTTCCTCAACCCTCCTCCACCACCACTACACTTCTCCCCCCTCCTCACTACCACCACCACTACCAGCCAACAACTACTAACCAGGCTACCGAAAATGACTTGGTAAATTAGTGAAGAAAATAAGCCGGTTAAGATTTACGAGGAACATGTGGTGTTATCCGGACGAACCACTACAAGTCCGGCTAGTCCAGATATTAAAAGTCCCAGGCGGAAAATTCGATCATAAATGGGTCTCTTGTGTGGCTGGAGGGGGGGGGGGGGTAGGGAGAAGAGGGGGAGAGAAGAAGAGGAGGGGGAGGAAGAGGGGGAGAGAAGAAGAGGAGGGGGAGGAAGAGGGGGAGAGAAGAAGAGGAGGGGGAGGAAGAGGGGATCAAAAAGAGGAAGAGAGAAGGAAGAGAAGGATTGTCTGATTGTTTATAGTTGACCTCACGTCGTAACACACACACACACACAGTCATTCACACACACACATACAGTCATTCACACACACACACACACACAGTCATTCACACACGCACATACAGTCATTCACACACACACACACACAAATGTCTAGTGGATACATCAAATATATAGATAATATTTTGTTTTATATTCATGTTTTCCTTAATTAATGATGATAGTGATAATCTAACCAAACCCAACTCTTAGGTTAGGTTAGGGCCCTGTGTGGAGGTCTGGGGCCACAAGACACCTCCGGTATTATCACATCAAATCTTTGCTACATTTTTTGCTGAGGGTCGTAAAGAAGTAAGGGGTGGCGGCGGTCCCTTTCCCCCACCTCCCTCCCCTCCATCCATCCCTCACAATCCTCCATCCATCCCTCACCGCCTTCCCTCACCATCCTCCATCCTATCTCTTAAGTTCATCCTTCTCCTTCCTCTCCCTACATCTAACCCTGTCCCATCCATCATTCTCCCTCACCTCCTTCCTCCCTCTCTCTTCTTCCTACTCTCACCTCTTCTTTCCCTCCCCCCCACTTCCTTCCTCCATCCTACCCACATCCTCCTCCCTCCATCTTACCCACTCCCACACCCTCCTGTCAGTATCCGCTTCACGTCAGCAATACCATGACTGCTGGCCTGTGCTTCAGTCAGCATTTACTGTCAATGCCTGCTGCTGACCGGATCCGTGTGTGAGGGAGGGAAGTGTGGGAATGTGTGTGTGTGTGTGTGTGTGTGTGTGTGTGTGAGTGTGAGTGTGTGTGTGAGAGTGTGTACGTTAAATGTGCGAATGTCTGTATAAGTAAGTGTGTGTGTGTGTGTGTGTGTGTGTGTGTGTGTGTGTGTGTGTGTGTACAATGGTGCCTGTTGGTGATCTGACCAGACTACTGTATATATTATTACGCTGACCTCCAACGCCATTAAATCGCCACTACTAACCACCATCACCACAATAACTATTACTACCACCACCACTACCATTATAACCGGTCTCGTTACCACTATCAGCATAATTACATCATTAACAACAACAACAACTACTATTACTACTACGATGATAACTACTTCTACTACTACCAACACCGTAACCATAACTATAAGATCTTTCTGACACAAAAAAGCGGTCACATGCACGCAAAAACACATTAAAAACAGTCACACGCACGCAAAAACACACAACACACACACTCTTGTCCTCCATATCTCCCCACGAAAGTCAACCGCCCATAGAAGCTTTCTCTCGCACTCTCAGCTTTCTCTTGTTCCTTTCTTTAACTCTCTCTCTCTCTCTCTCTCTCATCCCTAAAACATGCATTGCCATATTCCTCCAGCAGGCATTTTAGGTTAGGTTAGGTTCAAGTAACATCTAAGTAACAACATTTTAGGCAAGTAACATCCCATTATTTGGCAAGTAACAATAAAGTAACGTAACACTTAAATAACTGTACACGTGTAACATTTTAAAGTATTTTATTTATATACAAAGACGCTGGTGAGACGAGACTCAGGCGTCCATTTTAAGTCCCTGTGAACGTCTAGTCTAGGGAGTGATTATTCCCCTTATGAATCTACCCTAGTTCCCAAAGGCTCGCTCATTATGCTGAGTCTGTCTGTCTGTCTCTACTATAGTCTTACAGGCAGTATAGGCGCCATTTTTTCTTCAGTGTCGTGTTTTATGGGGAGGGTTGAATGGGGTTATCTGAGAGAGAGATTTCCCTTGTTGTGTTAATGGTTTGATTATATATATATATATATATATATATATATATATATATATATATATATATATATATATATATATGTATATATATATATGGTAAATGAGAGACAGAGACAGTTCTAATCCGCTAAGTCCTATTTAGACCACGAACGTATGAATGTAACGTAACTCTCTCTCTCTCTCTCTCACACACATAACACCATCTGTGAGGGAATTGCTACACCACGTCAGGTCTCTCCAAAAACCATCTGGGAGGAGTTACTACACTGCGTCTTTGCTGTTCAACACCTCAGCGTACATGATCTACGTGACCTCCACTGTAAACATTAATCTGTATGTTCCTTCACCTTTCTCTAATGAAGACTTTTGTTAAACCACCAATGTATGTAATAAGTCATTTATGTCCAATGTATATTTTCAGCCTTCGGGCTGCAGAACTCTTTCAATAAACCGTTAATTATTATTATTTTACACACACACACTCTCTCTCTTAAGCATGCTCAAAGGCTGCATGTTCAGTATATGTCAAATAGACCCTCAAGTCCAAACAGACCCCAGTGCAAACAGACCCCAGTGCAAACAGACCCCAGTGCAAACAGACCCCAGTGCAAACAGACCCCAGTGCAAACAGACCCCAGTGCAAACAGACCCCAGTGCAAACAGACCCCAGTGCAAACAGACCCCAGTGCAAACAGACCCCAGTCCAAACAGACCCCAGTCCAAACAGACCCCAGTCCAAACAGACCCCAGTCCAAACAGACCCCAGTGCAAACAGACCCCAGTCCAAACAGTCCCCAGTCCAATCAGACCCCAAACCATAGAGACCCTAATCCAAACAGACCCCAGTACTACCCTAGCTGCCGTATCTTACCTGAGTCAATCACGTTCATTCTCTAAGATAAATAAAATACCCTAAGATTTTTCAAGAATCTTTCCCTTCAATTTTACGAGAATTTCTAATATTTTCACTTACGAGAAGAAGAAAAAATACCTAAGTTTTTGTTAATATTTCTCTCCCGGTTACGAGAATTAGTGTAATTTTTTACTTACGAGAATAAATTACTATGAGAAGGTTTGAGTCTACTATAGTTGAACGGAAGTAGCGTGTGTGTGTGTGTCTGCCCGTCCGTTGTGTCTGTTAACAGGTAATTATTGTGAGGTGTGGTGGGGGCGGCCAGGTGTGTGTGTGTGTGTGTGTGTTATTGATATTATTTTTACTACTACTACTAGCCACACCACCACTACTACTAACCTCTATTCCATTAAATCCCTTCACCGAACCTAGGATTAACGTAAATCCTTTATTTGAACGTAGGATTACAGGAATGACGTATATCAGCTTGTAATCCCCTTGTAAGCGTGGGTGATCGAATGAACAGAACGAAGAACATAACGGAACACACATGGCAAAGAACTCTGTATGTCTGTCTAGCCGTTTATCTATCTATCTATCTATCTATCTGTCTGTCTATCGAGCTATCTCAAACACGATATATACCCCCACGGTGTTGCCATCTCAAGCTCACGTCTCTAGACACAACACTGTAACACATCACTAATACAGGCCTAGTTGTTATTTTTCATGTTATTGGGATGTTGATATTTTTTTTTATTATTGCTGTTCTTATACATCTGTTACCTCCTTCCTCCTCCCTCCCTCCCTCCTTCTCTTTCACTTTCACCTCTTCCTACCTTATTCATTTTCCTCCTTTCCTCCCCTCCCCCATCTCCTGTCCACCCTCCCCCTCTCCACCCCTCCTTCTGTCCACCCCCCTCTTCCTCCCCTCCGCCCCTCACTGCCCCCCCCCCAGCTGTGGTTGCACTTGGTTGACCTCTGTTGTAATAATAGCAAAACTTCCAAACGCTTCCGCTCCCGGTAGCCTCGGTCACTCAACTGTGGTGTGGGGGTCACTCAACTGTGGTGTGGGGGTCACTCAACTGTGGTGTGGGGGTCACTCAACTGTGGTGTGGGGGTCACTCAACTTTGGTATGGGGGTCACTCAACTGTGGTGTGGGGGTCACTCAACTTTGGTATGGGGGTCACTCAACTTTGGTATGGGGGTCACTCAACTGTGGTGTGGGGGTCACTCAACTGTGGTGTGGGGGTCACTCAACTGTGGTGTGGGGGTCACTCAACTGTGGTGTGGGGGTCACTCAACTTTGGTATGGGGGTCACTCAACTGTGGTGTGGGGGTCACTCAACTTTGGTGTGGGGGTCACTCAACTGTGGTGTGGGGGTCACTCAACTTTAGCATGGGGGTCACTCAACTTTGGTATGGGGGTCACTCAACTGTGGTGTGGGGGTCACTCAACTGTGGTGTGGGGGTCACTCAACTGTGGTGTGGGGGTCACTCAACTTTGGTGTGGGGGTCACTCAACTGTGGTGTGGGGGTCACTCAACTTTAGCATGGGGGTCACTCAACTTTGGTATGGGGGTCACTCAACTGTGGTGTGGGGGTCACTCAACTGTGGTGTGGGGGTCACTCAACTGTGGTGTGGGGGTCACTCAACTTTGGTGTGGGGGTCACTCAACTTTGGCGTGGGGGGTCACTCAACTTTGGCGTGGGGGGTCACTGAAAACACACACACACACACACACACACAGAGTAGACGAAAAAAAGTGTTAAAACACTTGAAATAAAACACACAAGCACACACACTAAACTTTCCTCTTCAACTTTAAAACAAGAAATCACGAATGTTAACAAACAGACGAGTGTGTGTTTGTCCATACAGGCACAAACATGTTCACTGCTTGGCGTTAACGCACTCTAACACAACAGGGCTTAATAACACACACTAACACACTGGATCCAAATTCTTTCAAAACACGTAAGACAAAATTCCTTGTAACTCATAAAGGTCAGAATCACACACAAACTGACACTTACCATAAAACACAGTCACTATCACACACAAACTGACAGACACACATTAAAACACCCCAAGATTAATTGAGACTGGCCAGAGGTTACACAGAAGGAGGTATGATGCCTTGGGAAGTCTTTGATGCTTACGATGCGGGTGAGATGTGAAGTGAAGTGGGGTGAGGGTCAGGGGGTTAGGTGTGGGAAGGGATAGGGCCAAGGGAAAGAGAAGGTGAGGAGTCAAGGTGTGACGAGAGGTGAGGTTTGGGTAGTGTGGAGGACGACAAGTGAGGGGGAGGGGGGTGAGGGCATTGACGGGAGATGGGGTGAGAGAACAGGTTGGGGGAGGTGGAGGGCAGGAGGGGGAGATGAAGGCAAGAAGAGGGGGAGGGCAAGGTTCTCTACGCCCCCCCACCCCACAACCCGGAAGATAAGCCTACTTAGCTCACTCCTGCTACAAGAACCTCACCTGTGTGTATATTTATATTAGCTCCTGTTGTCGGTAGTGGTGGTGTGGAGGGTAGGGGTAGTAGTGTAGGGGTGGTGTGGTGGTATTGTAATAGGGTCGGTGGTATTGTAGTCGTGGTGAGTTGGTGTTGTAGTTAAGGGTGGTTTTGTAGTGGTGGTATCGTAGGGGTGGTGGTGTAGGGTGGTAATGTAGTGGTGGTATCGTAGTGGTGATGTAGGGAGTGGTGGTACAAAATGGGTTAATCCTTCGCCATAAAAAAATAGGCCTAGCCAGAGAATTTCCTATCTTAGAAAACAACAGTCATCCCCGTAAAAGCTACCAAATGATGATGGCAATAAACCACATTAATGACACAAGGTTGGCGATTTTGCCAGGTAAAAAGATCATCAGGGGAAGACTACCTGTAATCAACCACACTACCTTAATTACCTATCCTGGTTGCATTTCCAGCCAATTACCTGCCTTACCTGACGAGTGTACGATAACTTACCCCCCCAACGTGAGGTAATGTTGACACGTCTCTTACACACGGCCAGACACACTACCATACCAGTGCTTAAAACAGCTGATATTAATTACGGGTTGTCATTGGTGAGATATTTAGCTTAATTTGTAGTTCATGTTGGCTAAAGTGAGTAGTACTATAAGTATTATTATTATTATTATTATTATTATTATTATTATTATTATTATTATTACTACTGCTGCTACTCCTACTATTATTATTATTGTCGCCATCTATTCTCCATTGAGGTAAATATCCTGTTGGCAGGGAAGAAGGGAATAGTGATGATGGAGGAATAAGTGAAATGGGGGATAATAGGCGTGTGTGGGGGGGGGGGGGGTAGAGAAGGTAGAAATACGGAGAGGTAAGGCAGGGAGAGAAAAGTAGGTTGTATGGTGTGGAAGTGAGAGAGAGAGAGTGAGAAGGTGATGCGGGTAGGTAGAGGTGAGGTAGGGGAGGTAGGCACAGTAGGGGGTAGTACGGGCCAGGAGAGGAGTTAGCTGACACACACACACACACACACACACACACACGACTCCTCTGATGTATTCGACTTATTAATAATATTAGGATCACCCGAAGAGTTAACACCATAGTTTATTTTACCTGTAGATTTAACACCCAATGTTAATAATAACCTAACCTAATCTAACATTACCTAACCTAACCTAACCTTACCTAACCTAATCTATCCTATCTCCCATAGGTAGCATTTGAGGCGTTTAATCACCAGTTGCTTTACTTTTCATGCTTATTATTATTATTATTATTAAACTACATTAAACAGCAAAAATCACCACAGAAATTCGTCAATGCCCCAAGGGGTTAAAAAAAAAATATGCGACCTTTTCCAACACAAAATTGTAGGCCTATATACCGGTAGGCCTATGCAATCCCATATAACATGCAGGAATTTATAGCCAGTGGCCTTAAAATCCAATATAGGCCAAAATACGTTATTAATAAATATCATTCATTCATAATAATAAGCTTACTGTATACCTCAGCCTTAGACACCCCTCCCTACCACCCCCTCCTCCTCCCCTATACCTAAGACCCCCTCCTCCCCTACTTACCACCCCCTCACTCCCTCCTCTATACCACAACCCCCCTCCCCTCCCCTACCTACAACCCCCCCTCCTCCTCCCCGTGAAAGAATCGATGGTATGTGGGCCTACAGATAAAAACACCCTTAACAGACAATACCTGGAGTGTGGAGATAACAGCTGCTGGTGGGGTGATAACACAACACAAGAGTTCCTATCTTAACTATGTCTCTCAAATTAATGTAAAGGTGGCGATAACAGATAATAATAAGAAGAATGACACTAACATTAATAGTAATCAGTTAATATTATTTTGTCCTCCGCGAGAATATCCCAATCTGGCACTATAATTTGTCCTTGGTCAACCCACGCCCTCGACACGCCCACATCCACGCCCATCCCCACGCCTTCCTACTCCTGAGAGACCTTCCTTCACAGTCTGGTTCCCTCTCCCTACCTGGGGCTTGTCTCTACCAGGTAACCGCAAGTATCCGCAGATATCCGCAAAAAAGGCATTATAGGTCTCCGAGTATTGACAAGTATATGAAAGTATCCGCAAATAACCACAAATACCCGGAAGTAACTGCAATTATCCAAGGGTATTCGTACCTATTCAGGGTTAGCCATAGTCAGGCTTATCCACACCTATCCACAAGTGTCCGGTTTTGTTTTGTTTTTTGTTCCGTCATTACAGAGAGAGAGAGAGAGAGAGAGAGAGAGAGAGAGAGAGAGAGAGAGAGAGAATCAACACGAAATCTCTCAATAATAAAACATCCAAACACACACACACAAGACAATGATCACAGACATCAAGTGACATATACAAAGGAACGATGAACTAAACACACACACACACACATGTTATTAAAACTCAATTGTAACAGCCAGTGCAAAGTTCAAGTCCTCGGCCTAGATTCTCAAAAGGTTCACTATTTTCGTCTGAACTGTAGATGGCGAGTGAACATAATCATATACCGTTTTATTTCACTTAAGCTACGATACAAAGATGAGTTTTGACAGGATCGTAAGGTGACTTTTGACAGGCTCGTAGGGTGATTTTTGACAGGCTCGTAGGGTGATTTTTGACAGGCTCGTAGGGTGATTTTTGACAGGCTCGTAGGGTGATTTTTGATAGGATCGTAGGGTGATTTTTGACAGGATCGTAGGGTGACTTTTGACAGGATCGTAGGGTGATTTTTGACAGGATCGTAGGGTGACTTTTGACAGGATCGTAGGGTGACTTTTGACAGGATCGTAGGGTGACTTTTGACAGGCTCGTAGGGTGATTTTTGACAGGCTCGTAGGGTGATTTTTGATAGGATCGTAGGGTGAGTTTTGACAGGATCGTAGGGTGATTTTTGATAGGATCGTAGGGTGACTTTTGACAGGATCGTAGGGTGATTTTTGACAGGATCGTAGGGTGACTTTTGACAGGATCGTAGGGTGATTTTTGACAGGCTCGTAGGGTGATTTTTGACAGGATCGTAGGGTGATTTTTGACAGGATCGTAGGGTGACTTTTGACAGGATCGTAGGGTGATTTTTGACAGGATCGTAGGGTGACTTTTGACAGGATCGTAGGGTGACTTTTGACAGGATCGTAGGGTGACTTTTGACAGGATCGTAGGGTGACTTTTGACAGGATCGTAGGGTGACTTTTGACAGGCTCGTAGGGTGACTTTTGACAGGATCGTAGGGTGACTTTTGACAGGCTCGTAGGGTGACTTTTGACAGGCTCGTAGGGTGACTTTTGACAGGCTCGTAGGGTGACTTTTGACAGGATCGTAGGGTGACTTTTGACAGGATCGTAGGGTGACTTTTGACAGGCTCGTAGGGTGACTTTTGACAGGCTCGTAGGGTGATTTTTTAAATAAGCGTAAGTTTGAATTTTTTTCTGAGATGGATTTTCAAATATTCCAAAAGTGAATTTTTTTTTATCATTTTCATGTTAAATTACGATAACAAACGGGTTTTCAAAGATTCCTAAGTTGAAAATTTCCTCCCCAATCAGACGTGAGAGGAAGTTCAACCAAGTCATTTCGGCTACATCAAAACACAAGCGTTCCAAAATTACACCGCCTTTGATTACTTATTGAACCTTTAACCTCTGAGACGACAATAACCGTTGTTGCATCACTCACCCAAATGAACTTTCCAAACAGCAGAAAAAAAATTAACAGACGCGCCACGAATACAGTATAGTACAGTGCTAGTAATTTATTTAACCTTTAATATTCATATTGTTAATCACTATGACTGTTTATTCTGTAAATATTTTGAAACTATAAGTATTTTCAAATTTATTTTTATGGCCATATCACCAGTAAATATTATAAAATTGATGCGGTTTTAAGTGGGAGGCTTAGAGCCGTTTTCCCTTCGTTTACTTTAGCATCTAAGGTCCACCCACTTTCGGTTTCTCTTTGTGATTGGTTGTTAAATTTTGGTAAGTTTGCCATGTCACACTGGGCACTGACGGTTATTTCCCTATTGTTTTACTTAACACAGTTCATTTGATTATTTTCTGTGTAAAATATAGCATTCATTTCAATTTGTCAATAATATTACACACAGGAAATTAATAAAAAATAGCCTTGAGTTTGCGTCTATTGGCACGACAGTTCACATAGCAACCAGCATCCAATCATCATCTCCGAGTAGTCGTTCACTCTCTCTCACACACACACACACACACCTACAACGTTCACATGGTCACATATACACACACACACACCTACAACGTTCACATGGTCACATATATACACACACACACCTACAACGTTCACATGTTCACACACGTACACACTTTAATGTTTTTGGTGCACACAGAATGATAAGTTGCGTCACCCATACCTTTCTTTTATTAACCGTCTTGCGTCACTGTTATTGATTTATTGTATTAACAGCTTTTGTTACTCGGTCTCTCGGTAAGATTCGCTACACTCCTTTCATTGTGGGTTGCTGTAGTGTACTGTTGTCATCTCTATTAACGCATTTGACTGCTTTATGGGTGTATTAATGCCTTTGCCTGTTGTATGGGTCTGTATTAATGCCTCTCCTTACTGTATGGATCTCCCTTAATGCCTCTACCTACTGTATGAGTATTAATGCCTTTGCCTGCTGTATGGATCTATACATGTGTATTAATGCTTCTACCTACTGTATAGATGTGCATTAATGCCTCTACATATTTTATAGATGTGCATTAATGCCTCTACCTACTGTATAATGTGTATTAATGCCTCTACCTAATGTATGTGTATTAATGCCTCTACCTAATGTATGGATCTGTATTAATGCCTCTACCTAATGTATGTGTATTAATGCCTCTACCTAATGTATGTGTATTAATGCCTCTACCTAATGTATGTGTATTAATGCCTCTACCTAATGTATGTGTATTAATGCCTCTACCTAATGTATGGATCTGTATTAATGCCTCTACCTAATGTATGGATCTGTATTAATGCCTCTACCTAATGTATGGATCTGTATTAATGCCTCTACCTAATGTATGGATCTGTATTAATGCCTCTACCTAATGTATGGATCTGTATTAATGCCTCTACCTAATGTATGGATCTGTATTAATGCCTCTACCTAATGTATGGATCTGTATTAATGCCTCTACCTAATGTATGGATCTGTATTAATGCCTCTACCTAATGTATGGATCTGTATTAATGCCTCTACCTAATGTATGGATCTGTATTAATGCCTCTACCTAATGTATGGATCTGTATTAATGCCTCTACCTAATGTATGTGTATTAATGCCTCTACCTAATGTATGGATCTGTATTAATGCCTCTACCTAATGTATGGATCTGTATTAATGCCTCTACCTAATGTATGGATCTGTATTAATGCCTCTACCTAATGTATGGATCTGTATTAATGCCTCTACCTAATGTATGGATCTGTATTAATGCCTCTACCTAATGTATGGATCTGTATTAATGCCTCTACCTAATGTATGGATCTGTATTAATGCCTCTACCTAATGTATGGATCTGTATTAATGCCTCTACCTAATGTATGGATCTGTATTAATGCCTCTACCTAATGTATGGATCTGTATTAATGCCTCTACCTAATGTATGGATCTGTATTAATGCCTCTACCTAATGTATGGATCTGTATTAATGCCTCTACCTAATGTATGGATCTGTATTAATGCCTCTACCTAATGTATGGATCTGTATTAATGCCTCTACCTAATGTATGGATCTGTATTAATGCCTATGCCACCTGTAATGTTCTGATTTACTGTAATAATAATAATAATAATTATAATAATAATAATAATAATAATAATAAAATAATAATAATTAACGGTTTATTGAAAGAGCTTGGCAGCCAGAAGGCTGAAAATATACAGTTACATAATTGGGGAATGGGTTACGAATTACAAATAATATACAAGTAACATAAGTGAAACAAATAAGATATATAATAACAAGGTGGGGAAAAGCTCAGACTACAGTTCATTTCAACATGGTGACAGTGCCAAAAGTAGGATTTACTGGAACTGAATACACTGGTTTATTACAAGTTATTGATAATTTTTACAATGGTTGGGACTGGGCTGTTCTTATAGCGATCAGTTCGTGCACGTATGGACTGGATGCAGTTGTGGTGTCGAACAGCAATTCTCGGGCTAGTGATGTCAGGTGGTAGTAGGAGCCAGTGTCGAGGATGGTGCAGATGAGGTCGTGGTAATGGTCAGTAAGAGTCGAAAGGGTCAGTGAGTTGAGCGCTTCTTGATATGTGGAGTAGGAAGGGGAGAGAATAATCTTGCATGCCTTCTTTTGCACTTTTTCTAGGTGTTTACGTTGTGTGGCATTTAAGGAGGAAGACCAGGTAGGGGAGGCATAGGTGAGCTTGGGAAGTATGAATGTTGAGTAAACACTGAGGAGCTCGGGGGCAGGAACTCAGAGGGACTTGAGTCGGCAGAGGAGGTGGAGACGGAAACTAGAGGATTTGACAACTTCACTGACGTGTGGTTTCCAATTTAGTTTGTTGTCTATGGTGACGCCGAGGAGCTTAGTGGAATCTACAACCTGGAGTGTGTTGGGACCTAAAGTAATGAAAGGGGGCGGGACAACGTCGAGGAAGAGGTTGATGCGCATAACCAACCATGCTCTTGGTATGGTTGATGGCGACGTGGTTGTTGGTGGCCCAGTTTTGGAGACTTCAATAAATCCTGAAGGGCGGTATAGTTGGGAGCAGAATTGTTGACGCTGTGTTCGTGTTTCTATGCCTATACTTTGTTCTGTAATGGTAAATACATTTAAAGGTCAGGGTAGTGTAGATTATGCTAGGTCAGGGTAGATTAGGTTAGGTCAGGGTAGATTAGGTTAGGTTAGGGTAGTGTAGGGTATGTTAGGTCCGGGTAGGTTAGGTCCGGGTAGGTTAGGTCATGGTAAATTAGGTTAGATTATTCAGTTGACAAATGCAAACAGAACTAACTGATCAAGAGGGCCCCAAGCATTAAATACACCCCAAAGAAACCATTACTAGTCCCAAATTGGGCCTTGTGAGATTCGGGCCCAATACCTCCATCAACACTGGTCATATCTATTAAGCCCCCAGGTGATTCCATTTCCAGCAAGGACTTCGATATCGATGATAAGGCTGATATTGTTTGGAGGTTTCGACAAAATACGGATCATGTAAAGATTAGGCAGCCATGTTTCTTTCACCTGATCAACAAACACCCTGATACTACCGGGGGGAGGTAGGACTTGGAGGGGGTGTAGGGAAGGAAAAGGTATGGTAGGATAGGAAGGGTAAATAGGGGAGGATGGGAAAGGGTAGGGTAGAGTAGGGAATGTATGGTAGAGAAGAGAAGGCAAGGGTAGAGAAGAGAAGGCAAGGGTAGAGAAGAGAAGGCAAGGGTAGGGAAGTAAAGGATAGGAAAGGGTTGGGTAGCGAAGGTTATACTGTTTAATGAGCTTTAATCATCAGGTAAAATAAACTGGAGTGCCTTTTCCCACCCAAACCTGACATTACACACACACACACACATAAGAACATAAGAAAATAAGGAGTCTGCAATAGGCCGGTTGGCCTGTGCATGGCAGCTCCTGTCGAGAGTTACTACCACTCTCTATCATCCATGAATCTATCCAGCCTCCTTTTGAAACTTTCCAGAGTTCCCGCACTTGCTACAAAGTTGCTAAGCTTGTTCCACTCGTCCACCACACTCTCTCTCTCTCTCTCTCTCTCTCTCTCTCTCTCTCTCTCTCTCACACACACACACACACACACACACACACACACACACACACACTAAGATTCTCGTAAGTGGAGATGTAAGGACGAGGAGACATCTATCTAGCAGCCTTGAGCATCACTCTTGAGACAAAATAAACAACATACGAATCTTTGTGTATACCGCTACCAAGAGTCCCTAAATGCCTCCTTGACTTATCCCACAAGAGTAGGTAATTAAACTTAAGGTGTGAGGTGGATGACTTACCAGGAGTCGATAAACAATAAATATGAGAAACCATACTTACTTGAGGTCCAACGTGGTGCCAGACATATAACTTCAATAACTCGTGTAAACAAATGAGTACAGTACAAGGAAGTATATTTAGCAGGGTGTTGAGGGAACACGCTGCCAGTATAGTGGTAATGTTATACTTGAGGTACACCAGAGTAAATTATATTAACCACAACGGTAAAGTGAGAAGGAGGAAGAGGGTCACTTACCAGGGGTCCCTTCTTGGTGACGCCTTCTCCACCACCCTTCCTCAACCGTAGTCTGAAGCTGGTGGTGTCCATCCTGCTCTGCCTGCCGCTCTCACCACTCCTCCTCACACTAGCAGGGGAGGAACGCTCTCCCAAACTGCTCAAATTATGACTTCGTGCACCGTGTAACACATTTACACCACCATTAGAACCTTCACTGTTATTGGCATCCTTGGGTTTAAAAGAGGTAATCGTGTTGTTATCACTGTAGGCACTGCTATGGTGTGCAGAAGTTGCGCTTGAGTGAGCATTTTTGCTCACTGTGTGATCACTGGCACTAACACCACTAGTAGGGCTTACACTTTTGGCACTGCAAGGGGGCGCGCTGGGCCTCCCTCCGTTACATGGCGCTGAGGCCAAGGGGTCGCGCGGCCCTAAAGCACTACCATCGCGTTTTCCACTGTATACACTATTATCCGCTGCATTACCGGTCTCTATAGGCGGAGACCGGGCAGTAGCATGAGTTTGCACTGAAAAACTATTGGCCAGCCGCGAGTTTGCGGCGTGGGCCGACATAACGTGACATAGGGACCCTCTCTCACTGGCGGCTCTCACCCAACTGATGTCTAGGATTCGGGCCCTCACGCGGTGCGGCGCTGCCACCCTTCCCGCTTCATCCACCCTCTCCTCTCACACCTCAATATCCCTCGCATCTTCTACCCACTGATCTCCCATCGACTCAAAAACTTATTTAGACATTTTTCAAGTAACTTGTGTAAGCATATCATGGTAGAGGACCGGCCTAGAGCAGCAGTGATTGTTGTTCCTGCCATACGGCCAACAACGGAACTTCGCTTCGTTGTGGTTGGCAGAGCTTACACCGTTGCCACGTTTCTACTACAAAACTTACCACTTATTCCTTGGGCAACATGGCACTGTGTGGTAGCACGTAATCAGAAATTATTGCGGCGGGAACATCACCAAGACCCAGCAGTAGAATGATGTGTTTTGTATGTTAGGCACCAAGAGGATGGTTCTTTACTGTGGGGTGATCATCGGGGGGTACCACAAGGGGGGTTTATCACATGTCAGTCAGGGAATATGTTCAATCCGGCTTCTGGCTTGCTGGCTTCTCAGACGGTCAACACAACTCCCATCAACTAATTAATTCAACTCATGACAACTTCATGAAATAAACTTTTAACGGGTCATCTGAAGACAAGCATCTCAACTAATTTCACTCGATGATTAAACACCCGAACTAACCTAATCCAACCTAACTTCTTGGACTATCCTTGGCTAAATCGACTTACTGTTAACCACACTACAGTAGCCTTTACTTTCCATTGTGTCAACTCTCTAAATAGCGACTACAGTATTTCGTTTAGTCTACAGGCCATTCAAATTGTATGCATTCTGTAGATAAGATGTCTATTCTACAGCAAAATAACTACAGAAAAACAAGAGATAACAAAAATCAACTTGACCTGGCCTGCCCCCGCACCCTCATTAGATAACCTGTCGTCTTAATGCTCTTACCTGTAGTATCTCAACCTATTTCACCTTGATGTTGCCTTTATATACAAAGATTTGATGTAGTTTCTATTTTAAACACTCGCAATTCAATTCTTCTTTGCTCCTTAATTGAAATTGATTGAAATATTAACGTTAAAAGAGAGGATTCGACAATTGACCTTCCAGTTGAAAAAACAAAAAGACTATTTTGGCCTAAAGTATATCTCAGAAAACTGTACATATGTCAGTTAATTTACCCCCGCCCCCCCCAAAAAAAAAAATAATCTTGCATGATAAACCTTCCATCAACGATTTTTTGTGTTCTGTATATATCAGCATCCATTTGGGCTCCTTGATGGCAAAGTTGTCCACGATTATGCTGATATTTAATTCCTTTGTGTGGTTAATATGCAACGGCACCAAACACCTGTGGTCAACTACACCACCCCTGTAACCTGGTGCCAGTGTCGGTAATACTAACTTGTCTGATGAGGTCAGAACTCCTGTCTCCTTACGTCTACTTAGCGGCTACCAAGAAGTGTTGACAGATTGACAATAAATAACTAGAGGCGGGTAAATACATTGTGAAATAACCTGGGTGTCTAATATCCAGGTGAATCTATTTACGCTAGATCGTTGTATAGGATTAACTATATCATAATTTGTTGAGTGTTTGTCATTTTTATACGATATATTACTGGGCTAGACCATAAATTATATATTATATATGAATGGGTATTGATATAGATTATGTCTGATATATGAACAGAAAATTGTGTAGATTGGAAAATACTCACTACTAATTGGGCATCACAGCACATCACCATAACACAGCACATCACCACAACACAGCACACCACTCCAACACAGCACATCACAACACAGCACACCACTCCAACACAGCACATCACAACACAGCACATTACCACAACAGCACATCACACTATCAATTTCGATATCCCATTATATATTTACTTTGTAAAGTCAAGACAATGATAACATTTAAACCAATTAAGAAAGTTTAATATGATATATTACCTGGACATTATATACTTTTATATATATATATATATATATTAGAGAAAGAGACTATTTTCTATATTATTAGAAATATACAGAGAGAGACTAACTTTACCTTCACTTAACCGCAAGAGCTTGAGGCGACCAAGGTTGGGAGGACATTGGCATTGACCGAGCGTAAGAAAAACAGTGACAGGAAAAACATCAAATAGAAAGACTGGGGAAAAAATCACAGAAAAGGTCATAGGGGAAAAAAGCCACCGGGGAAATAATTACCGTAAAAAAATAACCTAACGTAAATTTATTTAGAGAATTTCAATGTGTACGATTTTTATTCCCCGAGATGTTTTTTCCTTTTTCCCCGAGTGATACTCCAACCCCCGCCCCCCCGACATGACTTGATCACACGCGCTTAGTGACTTGCCCAAAACAAAGATGTGCTAATATTTGACAATGAAACGCTATGTTACCTTTATGATATCAATAATGAATATCTTAAGAACAGCTGAATTTGCTATCTCTGATACCGTGCCCTGCCTGGCTTCTGTAACAGCATAGTACAACTGGTTACAAAACTTACAGTAAAGATATAATCCAAGTCACAGTGGTAAACCTGTATATAATTTGAGATGAAAATACCTTCGTGGCTTTCTCGAGTTATTCTTGCTTAAACAGATGTACTAACCGTTTATCAAGGTCTGTATACCTGCACTGTATATGTGCATTGTTTACTTCCTGCACCGTCTATGTATATTGTATAAATGCACTGGTTATGTAGTATTTACATTGTTTGTATACATCTGTATACACCGTATAGTACAATGCTTGTATATCAGCACAGTCAGTGTAAATTTTATATACCTCCTTGGTTTATGTAGTTAGTATATATGCACTATATGTATACAATGTTTATATTCCTGTACTGTCTGTGTACGTTATACGTTCATTGTCTTATGTATAGTGTAAACTGGTAAACAGTTCACGAAAACAATTATTGTAGACCATCTACCAGTACAATATTTTATCAACACCATCTACTGAATCATCTACTTCAGTTATCCTCGTAACCCATTGTTTTCTATAACAAAATTTTCTTTTATGGAACCAGTAAGACTGCTGAAAATATGCATATTTCGATCTATGTTCAAATTTTGAATATACTTGGTACACTATAATTACTAAATAGAACTTAAATGATTTAAAATGCAGTAATCAGTTAAAATTCTGTAAAGGGCAATTACGGAATTCTACAGTGATTTGTATATAGGAAGATAGAGCAAAAGTAGTAATATAAATGCTTTACTTTAGTGTTTTACTCCGATATTTATATTTTCATTTTTTTTTTTACTTTTCGATTTCAGGTTTGGTTATTCAGGTTAATTTGTTCGTTTGTTTTATCTTGTTGGATTAGGAGGTTAGGTCAGGTCCTTGTGGTTTCTCTGGTGAGGGTATGTTAGATATTTTACCTCCGTGGTTTCTCAATTCTTAATTCCATTCATCTATCCGAGTATATGCATTTCCCTGGATTTCTTTCCCTCAACTTAACCCATTAATGTTTCTGATATCCCCTCATCCCTAATTACATGTTAATGTAACAGTTGTAACTTATTCTTAACATTCGTCTACAACACCACATTTCAACGGCCTCGAACCTGTTTCTAGTGTCTGGTGAAAGTGTCTATGCTTCTGACCCGCACAACAGTCTTTGCCATATATATCCTTTCAGCAGCCTTTTCATCAAGTTGAAGTTAACGTCCTTTTATATTAGGTCGTTTAGATTATTAAGTATTGTTTTTCCTTGAACTATTTTTTTTTTATGATTTCGATAGCTATATAGATAAATGTTAATACAGTAAAATAGTCATACAAATGTACTTTGACTCAGCATGTTTATGCCAGTTTCCTTATATATTTGATAATGAGGATATTTATGTAAAATGCACATCCAGCCAGGTAAAATAACTAACTCTAATTTTAAAACTATTCAGTATCGCATTGAGCGGTCTGTTCATGGCATTTGTATGTATTCCTCTGTGGACACGACTCTCCGAAAAATTGATGATAGAGAAAATAAGAAATCATGTTTGCCTCTGCTACCCCAGAAACGATACGTAGAGCATAAAAATATTGAAGAGGAAAGGTTGTCTAATAGGTGGCGCCGGTGTCGGGAGCCTCACGCTAACATTCCTTGGCTCTGTAAATCATACAATGTTAAAATATATTTCGAACATAATTGCTGAATCATATATTTTTTTTATAAGACACAAATAAGCTTAACCCTTCTTGATTGGAAATAACTTTATGATTTTAAAATAGGTTTTGAGTAGATTAAATGTTGTTTTGTTGGTTTCTGTCATCTACCTTTAATCTAAAAAAAAAAGCATGAGTGTGTGGCGTCGTTCGTGGCAATTTTCGAACATATACCATAGCAGCCTTACAAAATTAAATGGCGGACAAGGTGGAAGCAGGTAAGGGTTGTTCTAGTATTTTTATCGATTTTCTTCATTCCTTAATAACCATCTCTGACTTCATATCGATAATCTATAATAACATACATAAAACGATGTTTTAAACTTGGTATTAATGCCAGGCTGTTCGTCAGTACCTTTGTGATGAAGTGTTGACGTGGCTGTACAGAGATAAATACTAGGATGGCCTCTGTCCTGTACCGAGTCTCGTTCTAATCATTAAGATTCGGTTTCTTCGAAATTAGGTCCCCCATTGAATTGGATCTTTTTTAGTGTGTGATGTTTATAATAACAAAACAGGTATAGGAGCCCTTGAAAAAGGGGGGGGGGGGGTCTTATATTTTTATAATACGGCAGTCGGTCAAAATATGTATTTTTTCTTAGTGGATATAAGGTACGACAAGCCGTACGTAAAAATCACACGAGATAGGTATGATAGCCATGTATTAATGGTTAGGTAGGTTACGTTACAGTAGGTTACTTACGTTTGGTTTGGTTAAGTTAGGTTAGGATAGTCAGAAAGAAGGCCATTTTAGTAAATCATTGTATAGACCGCCCACCAAGCAAGCTCACCTTATGCTGCCCTGTTAATAGAATTGACATTTTGCATATGGCTGCCGTACCTGTATCCTGTGTCTATTATTTTGGACAGGTGTAGTAAATTGAGAGTCTATAGTTGTGGTAAGTGAGTCTTGGGAGTTACATAGTACTGCCCATGGCCAATTGAAATAAAATCAAGGTAAGGTACCATACCCTTGTGAGTGGTTTGAAATTTCGGTAATTATTGATGACTGACCGCTGCTGATATTTAATAGAAAACAGTTCTAAAAACTCGTTAATTTCACTTGTGTTTTATAGGGGACTGTGTCATAATTTGTGCAAATGTGTTAAAAAGTGGTTATTTTTAAAATGAACTTAACCTAACCTTAGTTGATAAAAAAATAAGTAGCAGAAGTGTTGCTATGACCCCATCAACTTGATCAAAGAAACCGTCCTAACCTTACCCAACTTCCTAGCCATGAGGCTCAGCCCCCCGGCATATTAACAGAAAGAACCTACTGTGATACGAGATAATTTTATGTTTTTTGGGGGGGGACGCTGGAGCAGCTGTCCTGGCCGAGCGGCTCATAAACTCTCACTACTGCGAGCTGAGGCCCCTAATTATTTACAAAATGATGCATTTTCCAAAGAAATTATCATCATATCAGAACTCCATGATTAAAATATAGTAAGAAAATAAACATCAAAACCAATAACACGTCTGTGGGTTAGTCATCAATTTTAACCAAAATTTCTGTGTTTGTAAAGTTATAGACTGTCTCCATACTGCCAGCCACTCAGCCCTCACTAGCTCCAATATGTCTAAGTTGGCTGTTAGTATAAAAATTCAAATTTTACGAAACCACAGCTGACTGATGTGATAATGGAAGTCCAATGGACTCTCATACAGGACGTCATACAACAAATGAATAAGGAGACCATCAGGAGGCTAGAAGAGGCTGACTTAGAGGTGTATAAGTATCTCAAGGGGCAAACTACGTCGAGTGTCCTTACTTGGAGCTGGCGGACGCTCGCCCAACAAGGGGTCACAGCTCAAGATTGAAGAAGCCGCAAGTCCAGAAAACTGTGAGAGCAAACTTTTTCGGAGTGCGTTGTGAACTCTTGGAACAATCTACCACAAACTGTTGTGACGGCACCGAGTGTGAGCTCTTTCAAGACCAGACTTGACCAACACTGGAGTGGGTTCAGGTACATTCAGGAGCCGGTACATGCCCAGTACTTGCCAACAGTGCATAACAGAGATGTGACTGATTGCCCAAGCACCTAACGAGCTGATCTTTTGGTGAAGAGGATAAAGGTAAAAAGTATTCTCCCTAGCATCCACCGACTCCTGGGGAAGGGTTAGGGTTATCCAGAGATGATCACGATATCCCAGCAGAGATTACGGCGAGCTTTGAAGAATTTTTGTCGCTGATGTAGTGTCGGGAGATATTCCTTTTCCCACCTCTTCCAAAATTGGTCCGCGATGAATTGGGCATGCTTCAATCTTCGTCGGTACGCTTCTGCCATGGACCGATCGCCTCCAGTGGGCAGTGTCTCCGGGTTCACCCCTAGTATGTGAAGTGGCGTCACAGTGATCACACGGGAGGTGATTGTTGGGATCCACAGCGTCCCGTGTACTTATACAGTATACAATATAGTCTGGTGATACAACAGGAAAGTATTAATCCTTCAGACTCACCCATGATGTACAACAGCCACCTCCATACAAGATCATCGTGTACTACAAAATTAAACAATTTAAGTCCAATAAACCAAGGATAATTTTGGAAAGACATCCAAAGATTATTTTCATTTTGGCTTGAGATAAATAGATCCTTAGTCATTAAGATTGCCATCCAAGTTCACATTGGCTCTTGTGTTGTGTAGGGATACGTGAAGGTGTAACTCTTAACTCTGTGTAATTCTGCACTAATATGCTGCCTCGTGGAGAACATTCAAAGTGTTATTCAACATTTTTTAATAGATTTTACGTTCGTTAGCTCATGTTTATTAACTATTTAAAGGTAAGTTACTGGTGAGTGACACAAACACCATCAATTCTTTGGCTTTTTTTACCAATTAAATGGTACTATGGTTTCAGGCTTGATGATGACATATAGGAGATATTGAAGAAGCTGTTGGTGATAATTATGAAGTGGTAATAGTGAGATGACCTGGTGAAGTGAGAGGAGATGAACCCTCGTCCTCCCTGTGGTGAGATGACCTGGTGAAGTGAGAGATGAACCCTCGTCCTCCCTGTGGTGAGATGACCTGGTGAAGTGAGAGGAGATGAACCCTCGTCCTCCCTGTAGTGAGATGACCTGGTGAAGTGAGAGGAGGTGAACCCTCGTCCTCCCTGTGGTGAGATGACCTGGTGAAGTGAGAGGAGATGAACCCTCGTCCTCCCTGTGGTGAGATGACCTGGTGAAGTGAGAGGAGATGAACCCTCGTCCTCCCTGTGGTGAGATGACCTGGTGAAGTGAGAGGAGATGAACCCTCGTCCTCCCTGTGGTGAGATGACATGGTGAAGTGAGAGGAGATGAACCCTCGTCCTCCCTGTGTCTTCAGTAGGTAAGAGCAACATCTAAATTATATACAGTCAATCCTCATATTACGCGGTTAATGTAACCCGGAGGGTACCGCGGAAAGTGAGGAACGTGTAAAGTGAACAACATAACATATGGGATTAATTGAAATGGAGTCCAGGCCGATCCCCAAACTCCACTTTTTGACGACACACAACTATGTTGTAGTAAAAATATTATCTTAACTTTATGATGGCATGCACACACAATTAATAATTAAGAGAAATATCAATAATATTAGGTTTTTTAACACTTACATTAGTAGAAAAGATGGCTGGGCACACGGGGATGGGCGGTTGGTTCCGAGGCAGAGGGCAGATTATTGGCCCTCACCTGTATCACTTGTATCAATTGTATCACTATCCACCACAGAGGCTTGCAGGGCCTCTTTGTCAAACCCCCCAAAGTTCATATAAGTCCATATCCTCACTATAATTATCACTATCACTGACTTGGGCCGGCTGTAGTGGGTGGCGGGTGAAGAACTGGTAATGTTTTGATGACTGGACAACCTTGTGCGCACCATTTTCGCGCCTCTTACACAACATGGCGGATGGCGGGAGGTTTGGATCCAACAATGGCGCGGCTTGCCAGCTGCTCTCCGCGTAATGGGGTTCACGACCGCGGAATGTGAGCATGTTAGGTTCTGGCAAGGCACCGCGTTAACGGTGAAACGCGGAATGCGGGACCGCGTAATATGAGGATTGACTGTACTGTATTAACATTTTCTATAACTCAATAATTATACCAGTAAGTTTATTCAGCTCCTAATTATTTGTTATTTATGATGAATATATTTACAGTAAGGTCTTGTATTTCGCGAGTAATATAGACTGGAAAAATTGTGCCAAATTCAAATTTGCCAAATGCAAATACATAAACTAATGAGAAAAATAACAGCATAGAGGCCACTCTACATCAACCTCTGATTCTCCCATTTATAACCTCCAAATGATACAAATTCTGCCTTTATTGACTTGATTGCACTTTCCAGAAATTAGAGTTTAGGCCTTCCTCAAGTTATTTAATTACACGCTGCTTATCCTGCATCAAGTACTTGGCAAACTTAACTCCCTCATGATAGTCCCTCTTCTCCTTTTCCTTATTTGGCTGCTTAGGTGGGTCTGTCCCACCCCCCCAGCACCAGTAGGACCCCCAGTAGAGGTAGAGGCCATTATCTTGACTCGACAGGTGGTAGTACCACCCAAAAAAAGCACACAATAACAGCCCGGGCGGTCGCTAGGATGGCGCAGGCTACAATGCGAGAGTTACGTTCACCACCGGCAATTCGATCACCAGAACACTTCTTGGAAACATTCTTCTCACTTTGTCTTAACATATTCATTGCTAACACAACAAAATTGAAGAAAATAGCGAAAATCACGTAGTAATTGATAGAAATGCGCGATTCAACTGATCACGTGATGTAAACAAAGAGCGCTGGTGTAAACCGTTATTAGTCCTCACTGCGAAACATTTATTTTTTTTGCTTATTCTTTTCATACAGTATTTATGGGTAACAGCTAAAAAAAATAATAATAATAATTACAGAGAACCTCTCAAAAAACACTTCACAAACAAAAGACACGAATAAATTGAACATGTGATGTTGAATGTGAACTGTAAACATTGCTTAACCCCGCGCCACGCTTAAAACGTTGAGGATGGAATCGCGCTATAGCCAACTTTCGTATGCAAAAGTTCGCATTTTACAAACAGCGTTCCCCTATTCATCAATTGTGTTGCAAGTAATTCGCGTTGACAAAGCACACGTAGCAGAAATGACTGTAACTGTTATGAGGGCTGTGACGTCATTCAAGACCACTGTCTTGAATGACATCACAGCCAGCATTCAGCTTGCTGGATATTGCGAAATTTACGATATTTTACTCCATATATATAAGACTTGGTTACATTAGGTAGTGCTCGCGAAATATAGGATCTTACTGTTTATAATTTATTCTTGTTTATCTTAAGTAACAAAGAATTTATTATTACTACGAAATTGGGTAATTTGGTGATGTACTTAATTCAGTGTTTGTGTCTTAAATTTAACATAAACCAACTCTAATACAGTATATCAAACCTTGTCATACTTGAAGTAAAGTATTGTAAGATGGTTAGGTTTGGTATGGTTGGTTGGTTGGGTTAAGTTAAGTTCAATTGATTAGTTTAACTTAGGTTGGTTAGTTTAACTTTGGTTGGTTAGGTTAAGTTTGGATGGTTAGGTTAGCATAAAAACTTGAGAATGGGGGAAACTGCAGTGGGCCTATTGGCCCATACTGGGCAGTCCTGTTTACACCCAACCCCCATCACTCATATATCCATCCAACCTGTGTTTGAAGCTATCCAGCGTATTAGAGTTAATGATGATGTTTGGTAACTTGTTCCAGTCATCCACTAGTCTATTCCCAAACCAATGTTTACCTATCTTGCGCCTAAATCTAAATTTGTTTAATTTAAAAACATTGTTACGAGTTCGCTCCTGGTTGGACAGTTTGAGTACCTTTGTTATGTCCCTTTTGTTGAGCCCTGACTTCCATTTATACACCTCTCATATTGCCTCTCACTCTACGTCTCTCATGGGAGTGCCAGTTAAGATGCTGTAACCTGTCTCTGTACTCAAGGTTCCTAATGCCCGGGATTAGTCTTGTCATTCACCTCTGAATTCTTTCTAGGAATTCTATATCCATTCTGTAATACGGTGACCAGAATTGAACTGCGTAATCCAAGTGAGGTCTCACAAGCTCAAGATATAGTTTTAAGATGACCTCGCTGGTCTTGTAACTAACACGCCTTTGTATGAACCCAAGTACTTTATTAGCCTTGTTTCGAGTAAATACACATTGTTTACTTGGCTTAAGATTCCAACTTATCATTACTCCTAAATCTTTCTCGCAGTCGGATTTCTCAATAACATCGTTGTTCATCTGATATCTGGTTTCCCTGTTTACATCTCCTGTTTACTTTTGTCCACATTGAATTTCATCTGTCATTTTTCAGACCATTCAAAAACTTTGTTTAGATCTTCCTGTAGTTTTGCGGAGTCCTCGTCAGATTTAATTACACGCCCTATTTTAATGTCATCAGCAAATTTACTTATGTTGCTGTCTATGCCGATATCTATGTCGTTTATGTATACTGTATAATAAATAACTGGTCCGAGTACTGAGCCTTGAGGTACTCCACTAGTGACGTTGCTCCACTGGGATTTAGTGCCGTTAATGCTCACTCGCTGTTTCCTGTCCTGTAACCACTCATTAATCCATTTTAGAATATCTCCTCCAATGCAATGAGCCTCCTTTTTTCTTATTAGTCTTTCGTGGGGGGTTTTGTCGAAGGCTTTACTAAAGTCAAGGTATATCACATCATGGTCATGCCCCTTGTCCACTGATTCAAAAAGAATGTTAATAGATTAGTTAGACATGAACGCCCGCTTGTGAAGCCATGTTGAGAATCATTGATCAACTTGTGTTTCTCCAGGTGATTTCGAATAGAGTTTGAAATTATTGCTTCCAGTAATTTGCCTACAATTGATGTTAAGCTGATTGGATGGGAGTTAGAGGATAGTGATCTATCTCCGTTCTTGAAAATCGGTATTATATTCGCTATCATCCAGGATTCTGTACTACACCTGTTTTTAAGGAAATGTTAAACAAATTTACTAGGGGCATACTAAGCTCTTCCTTACTTTCCTTTAATACTCTGGCAAATATCTCATCAGGACCTGGCAACTCATTAGGCTTTAGCTTGTCTACGTATTTGTTTACTAACGTCATTACTAGCCACTACTATCTCGCTTAATCTATTTTCTTCACTATCTCTGTGTATAGTCAGTGCCTCGGGTATCATATTTAAATTTTTGGTGGTGAAAACTGTTGAAAAATATTTATTCAGATTATTGCTCATTTCTCCGTTATTATCAGTTAGCTCGCCTGTATCTGACTGTATTGGTCCAATCTTTTCTCGTGTTTTAGTTGATACATTTTAAAGCAACCCACATACTGTACTGATGTACTGTACTGATGTACTGTACTGGTGTACTGTACTGATGTACTGTTCTGTACTGATGTACTGTACTGTATCGATGTACTGTACCGATGTACTGTACCGTGCTGATGTACTGTACCGTGCTGATGTACTGTACCGTGCCGATGTACTGTACTGTACCGATGTACTGTACTGTACCGATGTACTGTACTGTACCGATGTACTGTACTGTACCGTTGTACTGTACTGTACTGACGTACTGTACCGATGTACTGTACTGATGTACTTAAAGTTTAGTTTTAAACCCATGTACTGTACTGTATTGTACTGATGTACTGTACCGATGTACTGTACTGATGTACTGTACTGTACTAATGTACTGTACTTTTTTCAAGATTATTAAAGATGTTCATAGTTCTTTTAGGCCACATACAGCAAGATGAATGTCTCCCCTTTCTGTGGGTACCTGAATATTGACTAACATTGATGAATTAAGAAGATACAAAAGAAATGTGAACATTCTTCAAACAGGTTGTCTCAGTTAACCTAATGTGAGTGTACAGTACAGTAGGCTTAAAGCTCCCAGGACAAATAATAAGAAGTTTTTAATTCTTTATTACTTCCAGTTTATCAACACTGATGTGACATGTAAAATATTACATTTATATCATAGGTTAATATTGGTTTAATGGCTGTGGCAAGGTTTTCGTATTTGATTATTCAAGGATTATTAAAACAAAAATTACGAATATATTTTATTCTTTGGACAAATTAGTATTAACAGAGATACAGTGTGAGTAAAAATGTTGTCATAAATAAACCAAGTCGGCTGAAGTTCTTCCCACGCCCACCCAGTCACTCACTCTCAGGCAACTTCTGTATCCTACTGTGTGTGTTGACCACGACATGCTGATCCATGTGGAGGTTAGGTTATGAGAATTGGTTGTGTGTGTGTGTTGTACTCAGATGTGATCTTCATTTTTGTTGGCAAATTTTGTAAAAAAAAATCGTTTTTTTTTATTATTTTTGACAAAATTCAGTCATTTGCACAAGAAATGAATGTCAGATTTGAGTAAAACACCAAATTACACAAAAATAAACTACAGTATTCTCATAATTTCAACTTCCAAATCTCTAATGAAACCTAACTAACTTTTCCTCCACGTGGATCCAATGGGATTATAGCTTATGGTTAATTATCTGGTGAGGATTTTTCTTAAGGTGTGATTAACCAGTTAGTGTTTTTAAGCAAGTGTGTCGTTCATCATCTATTTGTGGCTTATAAAGTCCTGAAACAGTGTGGTAGTGTTGAGGTAGTGCAGGACCTTGCATACACCCGGGGACACACAGTAACATGATCCAGGAGCAGGTGTTGTGTGGTTCCTGGGAGAATTATATATTGTGATAACAGTGGACTTGTTCTTGACAGATGACTAACTATTTTGAGCAAGTATACACCACCTGTGTTTTTTTACCAGGTATGATTGGTAATGAGTGATGTGCTGTATGAGTCGAGCACCGTATGATCAGTGGTGAGTCAAGCACTGTATGAGTGATAGTGAGTCAAGCACTGTATGAGTAATAGTGAGTCAAGCACTGTATGAGTGATAGTGAGTCAAGCACTGTATGAGTGATAGTGAGTCTAGTACAGTATGATGAATAGTGATTAAGCACTGTATGAGTGATAGTGAGTCGAGCACTGAATGAGTGATAGTGAGTCAAGCACTGTATGAGTGATAGTGAGTCTAGTACAGTATGATGAATAGTGATTAAGCACTGTATGAGTGATAGTGAGTCGAGCATTGTATGAGTGATAGTGAGTCTAGCACAGTATGATTAGTAGTGAGTCAGGCACTGTGAGTAATCTACTGTGTGTATGACTGTTAGTGTCATGTACCATATCATCCCATCAATCATCCACCTCCTGTGTGTGAAATGGTGTACTTCCAGGTATCACATATCATGCTGAGTGTCTTGGGTCGTGCACAGTTGATGCTGTATGTGTTGCTTATATCATGTTTTGGGTATTTTGATGCTCGCTCTCTCTTTGTTTATCTTTCTCACACACACACACATACAAAAAATAAAAATAAAAACCTAAACTAACCTAACTTAGATACATAATGAGATCATTAAGAGTTGACTCACCATCTCTTCTCTCAACAGGTTGGAGGGAGGCATAAGGTCGAGCATGACACAACCATTGCTGGTGTTGGCTGGGCAGAAGCCGTCACTTGTGCACCAAGATGTCTTCACGTTTTAGCTCTGGTCTATAGTCTCAAATGTAAAGTATGTTGAGTATTTATCCTAAGTTAAGATGCAAGGTTGTATCTGATTGTGTGATTCAAGGTGATGGAATCTCAAAGGTATGTTGAATATTTCTTATAAATTAAGATGTAAAAATGTATCTGATTGGTGACATAAGATACAACATAGGTCAAGGATGAGTTGTCCTAATTTATTTAGTATGGATCAGGAAGTTGATTCTAGGACTGTAGTTAGCCTGATTAAAACTCGGGCCTTCGTTGATGAGGGGCAACAATTTGACAGTGATTACATGAGATCATCGGAATCGTCTTAGTGATGTGAAAGTGTAAACCGATAAAGGATTTATTAATGCTAGATGCGATTGTATTTTTTAAAACTCAATCTCCACTGAGTTGGAGGTACAGCCCAGGTCAAGAGGCCTACAACCACAAAATCTTTGTCATAAGACAAATTTTTTTTTTAATGGAGTTGTGTTCATTGCTGTGATTGGCCACCCAAAGGCCTGATTTACCTTCTTTTCGCAATGGCCCGAGAACTTCAGCTCATTGTCAACATACACACCTAGGTCCTTCTCACATTCAGTCTCAAATAGTGCAGTTTCTTCATCCCGTTGGGACATTTGATATGCCTCCTCACCGTTGGTACGCCCCAGGTGCATCCTCTTACACTTCGTGACTTTGAATCTCAGTAGCCATTTCTTCGACCTTTTTTGGAGCTGACAGAGATCCTTCTGCAGCTCTTCACAGTTTGCATGGTACTTGATTTCCTGAAATAACTTGGCGTCATCAGCAACATTTGTATGGAGGAGTGTACAACGTCAGGCATGTTATTTATGAAATAAATACACGACAGCGGGCCCTACACTGCCCTGTGGTACCTCTTTTGTGACAGGTACAGATGATGATTTAGTGCCATTAATCACCACACACTGCTTGCAGTCATATAGAAAGTCTTCTATCCACGCTAGGATATTTCCCCGAATACCGTACCCTTCCAGTTTGATTTTCAGCCTTTCATGGGGTACACTGTTGAAAGCCTTGGCAAAATCTAGGTATATGTTATCGATATTACCACCCCGTTCCAGAATATGGGTCCAAATATCCAATACTTTGAGCAATTGTGTTAAGCAGGAACGCCCCGGCATAAAGCCATGTTGGCAATCCTCTACGAGCTTGTTTCGTAGTAGATGTTCCATCACGGTATCTCTGATAGTACTCTCAAGTATTTTACATATTATGCTGGTCAGGCTCACCCCTCTATAGTTGTTTGTGGAGTGACGATCACCCTTCTTGAGTATAGGACTCGCATAAACCACTTTCCAATCACTGGGGACCTTTTGTTCATCCAGGCATTTACAAAACAGGATCTTTAGGGGCTCGGCAAGCTTGTTGCACAACTCTCTTAGCACTCTGGGATGCACAGTGTCAGGGCCAGGACTCTTATGGACCTTCAGCTTTGACAGTTTATTTCTAATACCCTCTTCTGTGAACATAATGTGGGTCAGTGCTGTGTCGAACCGTTTGTCCCCAAACTCAGGAAGGTTAATCGCATCCTCTCCTGTGAACACCAAGGAAAAGAAGCTGTTCAATGCCTCGGCTTTATCCTAGTCAGAATCTGCGTAACTACCATCTTCAAGCCTCAGGTCTGATACTCCTACTCGCATTTTTAATTTCGACTTTGCATAGCGGTAAAACGCCTTTGGATTTGTCTTGACCTCACTTGCAACCAGCCTCTGGAACTCCTTTTCAGCCCTTCTACACCTACCTTTGCTTGTTTTCTGGCTCTTGCATACATCCTCCTGTCCTGCTCATCGCTTGACCCAACCTACGTCTTGAATTCTGGGTTTTCTTCTTAACTTTATCGACCGCCTCATGGTTCATGTGTAGGGACCCCCTCATATTCCTAGAGGCACTGGGTTTGGTCTTGGGTATATATTTATAGATCAAATGGGTCACTTTACTAGTTATGATATTCAGCGTAGTGTATGTGTTCTTGTGCCTCAATGAGTTGGGCCAGTGGATTCCCCTCATCTCTTCCCTCATCCCATTGTAATTTCCCTTGTAATATTTGCACCTTGGCCTGGCCTTATCTTGAACTAGGTAACAGTTAAATCTGAATGACAACACTATGTGGTGACTGGTGCCAACTGGGGCAAGGTGTTCCAGTTTGGCCACCATACCCTCCTCATTTGTTATGATGAGGTCTAGTGGCTTGGGTGTTTGCTACCCTCTGTAATGTGTCGGGTCTCTAACATGATGGAACAGAAAATTATCTCTCAGAGTTTCTAAAAAAAGAGTAACAGGGTTATTCAAGTCATTTGGGGTGAACTCGTTTTTCCAGTCTGTGTCGCCATAGTTAAAGTACACATGATATGGAGGTGGCTAGGGTTGAGCATTGCTGCAGTGTCTATTAAGGCTCTTAAGTTCCTTTGATTTAGTGGGCCACAGTTTGGGGATCTGTAGATACACCCGACGATAAGTAATTTAATTTTACACCATTTGGACTCTTCAAATACATCCTCTCCCTGTACTCTCACCTGGCTGGCTCTAAGGTCTTGCCTAGCATAGATAACCACACCCCTCTTGCAAGTTTTTTGAGAAAGGATCGTAAATGAGTCATATCCAGCTATACTGAACTCGCATTCCTCTGGGTCAATTCTCCTGTTCTTGTACTATCAGGGGCCGGATACTCAAAAACATTTATGGGACTGTATGTCGTTGTGTACCCTGTAACTGGACTTACAGTCTCAGATTGGCATACTCAAAACACAGATGGTATACTCAAAACAAATATTTGACATCGAACTCAGTAAGTTAAAGTGCGTAACTTACACCAGCTCCTGAGGTTGTGTAACACTCTCGACCCGGATGTAGTAGTGTGAGGGGGCGGGTTCTCTAGCTGCCAACAATGTGAGGGGGCGCATTCTCGGTCTGCCACCAATGTGAGGGCCTCTGACTCCCTCTCTGTTTCTACACCACCCTCATCTTATCTACTTCTCTTAGTTCTTACTCTACTCAGTTCCGTCACCTATTCTTGGGTAGCATGGGCGAGGGTCTAGGCACGTGAGTATGGTAATTTTGGTATCAGGTCACTTGGATGGAAATAAAGGTAAAATACTGTGGGAGAAATGAATACACCTAAAGTACTCTAAAAACAAATTTATTAATATAAAATCCAAGGGGAAAATAGATGTTATTAACATGTAACTGCCAGGCTCAGCTCCTGGGCCTATTGCAAACTCTCTATGTCTTATGTACTGGTTTCCTTGTTTTCCTATTTACTCAACAGCAATTATTCGGACATTACACTCTTACCGTGCACCCAATACCGGATGTCACCTTACATTATATCGTAGGACCAGCTCCTTGTCTTTCCTCCCAAGACACTAATACTGATACAAACCCCGACATGGGTCCCCCACAACATGGGTAAGTATTAACAACACCTACAACCACACTGTGGACCATAATTCCAAGGCCTGTCACAGGGTATAGCACTGGCGCCTCTACAACTGCTGTTGTGGTTGGTTACACTCCGACCCGAGATGGGTAGCCAGACACATGGCGGGTCTGGGGTCTGGCCCAACGAAGCCTTGGGGCACATTAATCCGGCCGCATCAGTGCCATCTTCTCACATATGATCCCGGCTGGACATCTAATACATCCGAGGCCGTTGCTGGATGGTAGAGCGATTCAAGAATCACAATGGGATCGGGAGACAAACGGGATCAGCATCAGGGGACCTGTATGGGTGAAGGGACGGGCACTCACTAACCGGTGACAACAACATCACGTTTCAGGGGACGTTAAAGACGTAAATATGACTTTACTCAGAGCACATCAACTACGTTACTGTAACACTTGCACAATCAACTATTAATTGGGTCAAATCACTTAAAGAAGGGCGAATTACAACACAGAGTGGAATAGCAGCATACCTGTATGGATGGAGGGATGGGCACTTACTAACGGTTGAAATGCCCGCTGCGCCCTCACTCAAAACAGGCCAGGGAGCCCAGCTACTCCTATTCCGATGAATTAATTTACTGTACACTTTGACGTTGAAACTGAGACTATGGACTCATTTTCATTCTCTATTATTATCTCAACTAACAATGCTCTGACTCAGCTATCGAAAGCAAAATTAAAATGATTACAAAGTGTTGGATGGCAACAGGTCCCCGCATACAGCGTTTGCTCCCATAGACAAAGGCGGCTTATCGGTGACGTCACCAAGGAACCGAGAAAACGGAGTGCGTTTCCACTGGGGGACTCAAGAGGGTTTTGTGGACGTTTGAGCGTAATATGAATCCTTAAGGTTTTCAGGTTAGCTCTTATCATGACCATTACAGTAGTGACTAATTCCCTATTGTATAAAAAATAATAATAATATATGTTGTAATGTTGACTTGTTTTATCATAGAATAATGAAGAAAATATTTTGTATACCAACATACTGAAATATAATATTTCACTTTGTCTTTTTCGTAACTTTGTTGTTGCCATAATAAGCGGCTTGAGTGTTTGTATTTGTCTCAGTTTGGAAGAGACGCATCTTTTGTCTTCTTACAAATTATAAAGTATTTTTTACCAAAACAGAAGGTTTGTATTGTTCACACTTAGGGTAAAAATATGTTTATGACTGAGTAAACTTGCAGATAGAACTTATTAATGTTGTATAGCCGTAAATATCCCTCAGTAATGAAAGCCAATATGAGGTCAAGTGAACATTCCTGCCAAGACTTCGCCTTGTTTTTCTAATATTCAACCAATAGTCTTAGCCTATTTTCTTATGTATATGGCTTATGATAACATGAAAGGCTATAAATTTCCATAGGCTAGCCAAAATTAAACGATATTAGGCGTAACATATGGATTGCAATTAACTTGATTAATAGGGGCCTATATAACTCTTTTTCAGTCTTAGGCAAATAAATGTTTAAACTTGGGGCCTACTTAATTTAGTTAGAACATGAGGATTATTTGAATAAGAAATTATACCAATAGGTTATAGAGGTTTGGTTATGTTATGGTATGTTAGGTTAGAGAATGTGTACATGGTTTTTTGGTGAGTGTCAGGCCGTCAGTGAGACACTTTGTCTAGCAGCTACCTTAGGCCTAGTTCCAGACTTTCAACATTATCATAGGTAGAGTATTAATTTAAGAAAATTTACGGCTAATCCGATATATTTTCAGATTTTAAATTGTTGTTTTTTGTATGAGCTTGAAGACAATTCAGACCAAATGTCCCCAACATTGAAAGGAAAACACCAGGGTCTAGGCTAAATGAGTAATTTAAGAGAAGTGATTTGTCATTTAGATTCGGCAAAGCTATGCTATCAATAACCAATTTATTTGAATTTGCCCAGAATAGCGTATATTTCAGCCTCACTGAAATTAGGCTGTCTCTTCTTGGCTGGTGGTCCTTCCATGTTTACAAAATAATATTATGTGCGTCACTCTCAGCTGATTTCTCCTTCTCTTGTGATTGATTGATGATTTTGTTAACTGAGCGCTGATTGGCCAACTAGCTCCTGCACTGACATCTACCTTCCGACAAGAGAACTTAATTTACAGGGTAAACACTAGAGTTATGAAAGCTTACGGAACTGTAATTAAATTTTGAGTATACTAAATTTACGGTACTGTAAAGATTCGACAATATATGGTACTGTATCATGCTAAAGGAAGGAACTTATGAGGTGTTTTGAGTATCTTACTCTAAGTTCCCTCCGCCTGGCTCTCAGGGACTCCAAAAACTATTACATTGTTCCTGCGCTGGAAACGTTCCAGTTGTTCCTCCTCTCCCCTAACAGTAGGTCCGTTAATTTCCATTTCTTCGACACACTGTTTCAGGGTTCCTAGCTGCTGTAGAACCTGCTCTGATCCTAAATTACTCTCCCCCACCTCCAGTGGCCCTGCTAATGCCTCGGCATAACTTCTCTTAACAACTACCTCCATTATATCGGCTACTTCCTCAGTCTTAGCAAGGATCTCTTTCCCAACTTGTCCTAGTTTGGCAACCAGCAAGGCTCTAGCGTCATCTATTTTCGTCCCTAGGGAACTCGTTCCCCTTTGGCTTGCAATTGCCTCTTTCACCTTGACTATGCAGTCAGGGCAATACCAGCAACAGCCTTCATGCTTTACAGCAGCTTGCATCGTCCTAAATGTTGCATTAGTCAGGCCTGTATCATCCATATCTGTTATCCCCCGCATTAATCTCATATCATACTCATGGTTGTTGTTGGGGGGGGGGGGGCTGCAGACTGTGTATAGATCTACACTTATTTAAGAATAAAGAAAAAAAACAGTACTTAGCTGCCCTTTGCTGGTTTTATCCTCCCCTGTTGCCTTTAGGGTTGTCTTCTCTTATTTTTTTTTCAGTTCACTTCTGCAATTTGTCAGTATTTACGTGCTATCTCTATGTACACTGCATTGTGCTATGACTAATGGATTTTATACACCCTTTCAGTCCTTAAGAAACCCAGAAAAATAAAATCAATCTTTCTTTGGGGCAGTAATAGACTGCCTTTAGGATGGCCAAACTTGTTGTTTTTATTTTAACTATTATTTCCTTATACAGTAAGTCCCCAAGTTACGTAAATAATGGGGACCAAAAGGTTGTACGTAACTCGAAATGTACGTAACTCGAAAATCAGCACTCGCCGCCTCACCAGTCACTCGAACATTATGCAGCTTATTTCGCACCTTGAATCGGTTAAACCACCCATTGCTAGCATTGAATGTCACAGTATCATCAGGGTGATCTTTCTTTAGGTCGTTGAAAAGACTTAGGGCTTTCTCCTGAATCATACTGAGACACAGAGGCTTACGTTTTTGTGTGCAGTCCTCGATCCACAGCGCAAGATATTTTTCCATTTCTTCCAGAACCTTCCCTCTTCTTTTAGTTATAATCGTAGATTGCATTGGCACTGCAGATTTCACATGTTCCTTGATCTTTTCTTTGCCCTTATCAATTGTATTAACAGTTGACCGACTCAGGTTAAATTTGCGGGCAACATTGGTCAACTTTTCACCACTGTCAAGCAGTTTTATTATGTCCATTTTTACCTCTAGTGAGATTTCTTGACGTTTCGTAGCACTCCCACTGGCTTCACCACTCTTACGCTTTACACCAGTCATTGCACACAGAGAAAAGTGTACAAAATAGGGCAGAAATTCACAGGAGAAGTATGCACAATGACCACACGTGTTGCTTTGGTGCGTCTAGCGTGTCGTCTGCATGGTCAGTGATAGTGGCGGCGCGGTGCGGCTGGCACGCAAACTATACGCTCGCCCGCCAAATTTAAAAATTGCTCGCCCTTTTAAGACAATATTTTTGCAATTAAAGACTTCAGAAGTGATGTACGTATCGGCCGTTTGTACGTAAGTCGGATGTACGTAACTCGGGGACGAACTGTACTACAGCACTTTCTTTTCCCGTTCTCGTCTATATCTCTTGGTGCTATCACTGTGTACACTGTATCTCCCTGTGAATGGTGTATTGTAGGCACAGTTTCAGTCCATGAGAAAACACACAAACAAAATTTTTGACCAAATATACTTTTCTCTCAGAATTGGAATTTAAGAGGTTTAACTAATTAGGTACATCCAGAATAACACACACACCTAAATCTCACTTTGGAAACCCATAGCTGGCGAGTAATTAACATTGTGAACCTTGGTATTTTTTTCATTACCAGTTGGGATCAGGAGACTTATGGAGAGATGAGTGATCCAGAGACCATTAGCCTGGTCCAGGGGTCAGCAGTATTAATCTGGTTTAGGAACCCCCCCTTTATTTTTCTAAGTTAGTGTAATGTCTGAAATGTTTAGCCTAATTATAGGTCAAGGATAAGTTGTCCTAATTTATTTAGTATGGATCAGGAAGCTAATTCTAGGACTGTAGTTAGCCTGATTAAAACTGCACAGCTTGTTACCTCAAAATACCATGTGCTTTGGGTATGTGTGGCTTTCCTCACAGGTTCACTGTCAAATCTCTCATCTGGAAGTTTTTGACCAGAGAACTGGAAGAGAATTCTCTCTGGAGGAAAGAACTTCAGATGACCCTTACCTCTCAGCTCAGAGATCAGGTTATTTTGCTAGGAGGTGCCTTTTGCTTGGACCAGCATTAGTTGTGCAGAGAGGTGCTGGTAGCCTAAGGGATGGTCGTGCACCATACAAGTTTGTATTTGTTCATCATGTACTACAAATACACAATGTAAGTCCACTAAACCAAGGATAATTTAGGAAGGACATCCAAAGATTATTTCCATTAAAGTATGGGATAAATAAATCGTTAGTTAGTCATTAAAATTACCATCCAAGTTCACATTGGCTCTTGTGTTGTGAAGGTGTAAACATTAACTAACTCCTTGTAATTCTGCACTAATACACTTGTCACATAATACATACACACCATTGTTAAGTATTTTATCTAAGTGCCATACATATGGTGTATCTTGATATTACTGTAATAAGTTGTACTTGACACAGGAGGAGACGTCTGGTCCTGCAGCAACACAGCACAGCACCTTATATCACGGCTCCTGTACAGAAGAAAACTTATCTACTGATTCTTGGCAGATTATGTTACCATTTGAGGTGAACTGAAGCCTTGATGTATAGTGATTGAAGACTACAGTACAGGAGGAGAGAGAGTGTTATCTGTCATTGGTATTAGAATAGTTAGCAACTGTGTGTTAGTAACTTACAGGGTTCAGTTTAACACAGATAGGCTCATCATATATTTTAATAAAGTATAGGTATCCCCCAAGATACTTACAGTATGTCCAATAAATGAACAATCATTATTACAAAAATATCAGTTTGACTTAACAAATTCCCCTCAGTCACACGGTCAGTATAGCCCAGTGGTGCATTGGCACTATTGCAGAATGTTGGTTGTGTTTAATGTATTTATTATTTTACAAGAATTACATTGGTGAAAAACCCACCAGTTGACTGATTTTTCCCTCCCAGAACATAATACAAGAATTGTACCATTCAATATGTTTTTTAACTTAGAACCCTTAGTGCTATACAGTATGTTAGAGGATACCTGTACATGTAAATTAATGTACAGTACTGTAGGTTCACCTGTTGGGGAAGTGAAGGCAGTGTTAATCACAAGGTTCAATATACAGTACACTGCTCTTAATGGACCATCATGCTTGTGTGGATTAACCAAACACACTTAACAAAGTTCATTTAAGTTGTAGTGGAAAAATAATTAATTTGCAGAACTTGACATGAAGTATTTATGAAAAATGATTCAATGTGTACATAATGTGAGGTGCCTGGTGGAAGAGTGATGTATGTGCCAAGACCACAAGCAAGGTTAAAGTTTGTTTACACTGTATCCCACCACACTTATAGTTTTATACTGTATATCCTCTGGCAACTGTTGAAACAAACATCTTGCTTGACCACTAACTCGCTTCCACCGAGTGCCTCATACATTTGTGTTTTTCACAACTGTATTATACTATATTGTATTGTACTATACTATATTGTATTGTACTGTACTGTACTATATTACTGTATATTATATTGTACTCTACTGTACTATATTACTGTATATTATATTGTACTGTACTATATTATATTGTACTGTATTATATTGTACTGTACTGTACTATATTGTATTGTACTGCACTGTACTATAATGTACTGTACTGTTTTATTGTACTGTATTGTACTATATTGTATTGTATTATATTATACTGTACTATATTGTACTGTGCTATATTGTACTGTGCTATATTGTACTGTATTGTATTGTACTGTACTATATTGTATTGTACTGTACTATATTATACTGTACTGTTCTATATTGTTTTGTAGTATATTGTATTGTACTGTACTTTATTATACTGTACTATATTGTATTGTACTATATTCTATTGTAGTGTATTGTACTATGCTGTGCTGTACTATATTTTATTGTACTGTACTATACTGTATTTTATTGTACTGTTCTGTATTATACTGTTGGGTAATTCACTACAGCCACTCCTTGACTTACGAGAGGGTTAGGGACCCAAATCCAGGTTGAAAATGCGTCTCTTTTTCTTCTCAGCACCACAAAACTCTCATTTTTAAGCATGCCAACCATTTTGAAGGGAATTACAAACGAAAATTTTGTCAGTACACAGCGCAATCACTAAAGTCGGGACTCGAAAATATGTAATTTGAAAAAAATTTGGTCCGACCGAGGCGGTTGTATGTCCAATAGGTCGTAATTCGAGGAGTAGCTGTATATTGTAGCCTTGAAGTGTACCAACTATATAGTCCTTGGTACCAGAATTGTGCATTGTATGTACCAAGGCTATATAGTCTTGCATGCCTAGAAGTGCTCATTTTGTGTACCTACAGTAGACTGTATAGCCTTGGTGCACTTTTACTAATACTATTTTTTTTCTTCACCTTTCTAGTTTTTTTTTTTCACTTCAGTTAATTAAATTATTATTATTAAAGTAGTTTTGAAGAAGATTACAGGGGGCCCCCAATTTACGAACAGGTTCCATTCCTTATGACATTCTTTTTCGGATTTGTACTTAAGTCGGAACACGCGCCATGAGCATACCATACTTACAGAACAATGTTTAAAATCACACTATATCACAGCCTAAGTCCTTGTATACATCTAAAATCAATTAATTTAAGACAAAAGAGAAATAGATTGACAATACAGTAAATGAAAGTAAAAAATATCATTTGATGATATATTGTAAATTTCATGTTTAACACCGTTCATATCGGTGGGGACTCCCTGTACTTTCTACAAGTTTTAATTTTTACATAGTAACAGTGCAGTACTTTGTCTTAAGTAATATTTTCATATACTTTCTCCCCCACTGGCTAAAATGGACCTCAATTGAGCTGGACCTGCAGTGAACTAGACCTGAAGTGAACTGGACCGTAATTACTATCTGGTATTTTATTTAATATTTTCTGGTACTTTTAATATTAGAAAGGTTATACAGACATCCCTCAGTTTATAAAAGTTTTGTTCCTGAGAAACCTTTAGTAAATCACATCAATACTTCCATAGACTCCCATTATAAAAGCCAAGATACTTTTCTGCGATGAAAATACTTCCCCCAAATGATGTACTGTACACAATGATTATAAGCCACTATAGGAGGAGCTCTACTGATGAATGAGTTATGTTCTGGAGGTTTGTTTGTGAGTCCAACTTTACTCATGTAGATGTACAGTACAGTGGCCTGTAAGTTCACCTTTGAAGCTCCAATTTGTTTTCTTAAAACTAAAAGTCGTCTTATACAACGGGTATACAATGTCGATCTCTAAATACGCTCCACCGCTAACACCAGATTTTCACTTTGTTGTACCGGCAGGTCTCGGTCACATAATTTCCAGCACTCGTAAATAAGTTTTACCTAACTGTAGCATTTTTCCAGAAGAGTAAATGTTACTGAACTCCGCTTAAGTTTAGTGTTTACACTAATCACATTATGGGTGTCCCTACACACACCGACACCTTTCCAAATATCTTTCGGTGTTAACTGCGATTTTTTACAAACAAACGTTACTGGGGCAATAACTTGTAATATTTGTTAAATTTAAAAAAAAAATGCAGTTATTGTATATTGATATAATGCTCCAGGATTTTATAAATGTTTACATGAATGTGGTGTAAAATTGTTAACAAGACAGGCACCTGGGAACAGCTGGCTGGCCTGCAGCAGCTCGGTCAGTGAATGTCACTAGATTTATCGGCAAAGTTGCTAAATACAAAAAAATCTGGAGAAATACCATTACATATAAGACGTTATCTAACACGAGAATTGTTAACAATGGCTTTGATAAATGCCAAAAAAAACTGTCACAAGTGGCATTAAAGGTAGACGGCATAAACAACGCACATTATGTTCACATAGACCCAAGTGCTAAGTACCATAGAATGTTGATGCACAACTGGCACATAATTAATGGTCACTTTCCTATCTGTATACAACTGTTAGTACAGTGTATTTCCATATAGATATTCAGTGAACAAATAATTGATGGGTCTTATCCCACAAAGGGTAGGTTAAGACATTATGAAACTCATCTTAATTGTGAAGTTAAACAGATTATAAGGATCGTCAGTTCATTTTCCTTCAGAATTATCAGTGAAAATTATTTTTGGATCACCTCTCTGGCTTATTTAACCTTAAGATTAACCACCCTAACCTTACCTAACTTACTTAGTGTTAAAGTGCTTAATCATCAGGTGATATTAATTGGGGGCTAATCTTCATGTGATCTTTGGTTTCTCTATCAAGCTCCTCAGATCAGCCATCACACCAGACCAGGACCTGTACGAGAGAAGGAATACTGTGGTCTACCTTGCAGTATGTTATTGAGTTAGTTACTTTACAGTAGAAGTAAGTGGCCACACCAGTACTTAACAGATTATTTAACTATGTTGAGTTTTGGTGTTGCTGTGTTATTTGAACCTTTCTATAGATTTGTAAACTGACTAATGACTTTAGACGGTGTCTAACATTAGGTTTCTAACAGTTAAAACTGTGGTTAAGTTGTGTGGAAGTGAGACAATGACTTAGCACTATGCTTAAGGTGTTTAAAAGTGAGAAAGTGACTTTTAGTGAAGTTTGTAGAAGCGAGGATATTAGTTTAAAAAATTGTGTATGGGAGAAAATGACTAATTACCGTCATGAGATTTAGAGTATAGTTTAATTTTTATACAAGAAGTTGGAGGTCAATACTGTAGGCGTAATATTTTTTAGGGATTAAAATTCTTCCTTTTTCGCAGATCATTTACAGTGAAAGGTACAGTTCAGAGTGAGAGAAGGCTGGTTGTATATTAAGGTTGAGAGAGGCAAGGCTGTACTATACTAAGTTAATGGATAGGGAAGACTGCCGTACGTATGACTGACGAGTATTACAGTAAAGGAGGGAAAGCTGTTGAGGGTATGACTTAAGATAATACAGTACTGAAGTTGTATGAGCAAGAGAAAAGGCTGGTGATGTATAAGTGAGGGAAACTTGACTAGAATGTAAGATTTACTGTACTGAAGCAGATAAAGAGTGAGGGAGGACTGTAGACTAGACTTGAGTTTTATACAAGTGAAGGAAGGATTTGTATTACTTAATCTGCACTGGATTTCTTTCTTTCTTTCGTTTCTTCCACATCCTAGGTTAGGTTTTATTTCATCAGAGCCAACCATAAAGAGAGTCATCTATTAACTGCAGCTGACCCCACCATAGTTTCATCTATCAACTGCAGCTGACCCCAACATGAAGGACATTTCATCTATCAACTGCATCTGAACCCCTTTCCCCTACCCCTTTAGAGCGGGGGTCAGAAGTCTCTTCTGGGAAGTACCTTACTCTCTGAGCATTATAACTCTGGGTTTATGGCTCGGACATTTCTGTATCTGGGATAAGGAGCTTCCTGGAGGAGGCGACTGGCCCTAGGAGCAGCAATTGCTGTATCTAGGTGTCAGCGTTAGGCTGCTTAGGTTCCCTTTTTTTTTTAAGGATCTTCAGGCGAGCCTCTTCAAGGATACACTGAATCCTAGGACAAGGAGAGCCGGTCCTGAAGAAGATTGGTACCATTTTTTTTATCCTTTTGAGCTGGGGTCAGGGGGCTTCTTCCTAGAGGTGATTGGCTTTTGGACCAGCATGCTTGTTTGTCCAGTGGTTCCAGGAGTCAGGATCCTCTTGGGGGAGAACCTTGGCCCTCGGACCTGGTGTGAGCCAGGTTCAGGGACTCCCCTTTTTTTCTCATCTTAGGCTCTGTCTAAGGTGTCCTCTCAGTTCATAGTGGCTGGGGCACTGAAAACAGTTTGCCTCACCTTATGAATCTGTGAAGGGCACCTAAGACTTCTTTCACAGGAGCTGTTTTATCTCCTGTCTTAGAAATCCATTGATTTCTAAGATCAGAGATAAAAACACACTAGTGTGAAAGAAGTCTTAGGTGTTCTTCACTGATTCATAAGGTGAGATGAATTGTTTTCAGTACCCCAGTCACTAGGAACGTCACCCTAAGGCCAAGCCTAATTCCAAGATGAGGGACTATGTCCCTCAGCCTTAGGGGGGGTGGGGTGAACTCCCCTGGAGAGGTAGGCCACCCCTCCACACAAAGTATTTTGTATTGTGGTTTTAAATAAAAACTAAAATTTCCATATGAATTTTATTTATACTTCCAGTACATTCTATGATTACAGGGGGGGCCTCTCCTGGGGGAGGAGAGACCCCCCCAACCCCCCCCCCCCCCTTAAGGGGAGGGGAGTTGTCCTCCTCCCTCTCCTGGGGGAGGAGAGACCCCCCCCCCCCCCTTAAGGGGAGGGGAGGAGAGTCCTCACCCCACCCCCCTCCAGGGGTAGAGGAGTTGTCCTCCTCCCTCTCCTGGGAGAGGAGAGTCCCCACCCCCACCCCCCTAAGCCTGAGGGACATAGTCCCTCATTTTGGAATTAGGCTTGGCCTTCGGGTGACCTCCCTAGGTTCCTAGTGACTGGGGCACTGAAAACATTTCATCTCACCTTATGAATCAGTGAAGAACACCTAAGACTTCTTTCACACTAGTGTGTTTTTATCTCTGATCTTAGAAATCAATGGATTTCTAAGACAGGAGATAAAACAGCTCCTGTGAAAGAAGTCTTAGGTGCCCTTCACAGATTCATAAGGTGAGGTAAACTGTTTTCAGTGCCCCAGCCACTATGAACTGAGAGGACACCTTAGACAGAGCCTAAGATGAGAAAAAAAGGGGAGTCCCTGAACCTGGCTCACACCAGGTCCGAGGGCCAAGGTTCTCCCCCAAGAGGATCCTGACTCCTGGAACCACTGGACAAACAAGCATGCTGGTCCAAAAGCCAATCACCTCTAGGAAGAAGCCCCCTGACCCCAGCTCAAAAGGATAAAAAAAATGGTACCAATCTGCTTCAGGACCGGCTCTCCTTGTCCTAGGATTCAGTGTATCCTTGAAGAGGCTCGCCTGAAGATCCTTAAAAAAAAAGGGAACCTAAGCAGCCTAACGCTGACACCTAGATACAGCAATTGCTGCTCCTAGGGCCAGTCGCCTCCTCCAGGAAGCTCCTTATCCCAGATACAGAAATGTCCGAGCCATAAACCCAGAGTTATAATGCTCAGAGAGTAAGGTACTTCCCAGAAGAGACTTCTGACCCCCGCTCTAAAGGGGTAGGGGAAAGGGGTTCAGATGCAGTTGATTCCAGTTGATAGATGAAATGTCCTTCATGTTGGGGTCAGCTGCAGTTGATAGATGAAACTATGGTGGGGTCAGCTGCAGTTAATAGATGACTCTCTTTATGGTTGGCTCTGATGAAATAAAACCTAACCTAGGATGTGAAAGAAAGAAAGAAATCCAGTGCAGATTAAGTAATACAAATCCTTCCTTCACTTGTATAAAACTTCAGTCTAGTCTACAGTCCTCCCTCACTCTTTATCTGCTTCAGTACAGTAAATCTTACATTCTAGTCAAGTTTCCCTCACTTATACATTATTTCAGCACAGTTTTAATTCACATCACCAGCCTTTTCTCTTGCTCATACAACTTCAGTACTGTATTATCTTAAGTCATACCCTCAACAGCTTTCCCTCCTTTACTGTAATACTCGTCAGTCATACGTCCGGCAGTCTTCCCTATCCATTAACTTAGTATAGTACAGCCTTGCCTCTCTCAACCTTAATATACAACCAGCCTTCTCTCACTCTGAACTGTACCTTTCACTGTAAATGATCCGCGGAAAAGAATGAATTTTAATCCCTAAAAAATATTACGCCTACAGTATTGACCTCCAACTTCTTGTATAAAAATTAAACTATACTCTAAATCTCATGACGGTAATTAGTCATTTTCTCCCATACACAATTTTTTAAACTAATATCCTCACTTCTACAAACTTCACTTTCTCACTTTTTAACACCTTCAGCATAGTGCTAAGTCATTGTCTCACTTCCACACAACTTAACCACAGTTTTAACTGTTAGAAACCTAATGTTAAACACCGTCTAAAGTCATTAGTCAGTTTACAAATCTATAGAAAGGTTCAAATAACACAGCAACACCAAAACTCAACATAGTTAAATAATCTGTTAAGTACTGGTGTGGCCACTTACTTCTACTGTAAAGTAACTAACTCAATAACATACTGCAAGGTAGACCACAGTATTCCTTCTCTCGTACAGGTCCTGGTCTGGTGTGATGGCTGATCTGAGGAGCTTGATAGAGAAACCAAAGATCACATGAAGATTAGCCCCCAATTAATATCACCTGATGATTAAGCACTTTAACACTAAGTAAGTTAGGTAAGGTTAGGGTGGTTAATCTTAAGGTTAAATAAGCCAGAGAGGTGATCCAAAAACAATTTTCACTGATAATTCTGAAGGAAAATGAACTGATGATCCTTATAATCTGTTTAACTTCACAATTAAGATGAGTTTCATAATGTCTTAACCTACCCTTTGTGGGATAAGACGCATCAATTATTTGTTCACTGAATATCTATATGGAAATACACTGTACTAACAGTTGTATACAGATAGGAAAGTGACCATTAATTTTGTGCCAGCTGTGCATCAACATTCTATGGTTCTTAGCACTTGAGTCTATGTGAACATAATGTGCAGTATACTGACTACTGTACAACAGGGATAGTGGTCATTCATATGTTGACCTCCTAGTTGCCAGTTTAGCTTTGTTTACGCCATCTACCTTTAATGCCACCTGTGACAGTTTTTTTGGCATTTATCAAAGCCATTGTTAACAATTCTTGTGTTAGATAACGTCTTATATGTAATGGTATTTCTCCAGATTTTTTTGTATTTAGCAACTTTGCCGATAAATTATAGTGACATTCACTGACCGAGCTGCTGCAGGCCAGCCAGCTGTTCCCAGGTGCCTGTCTTGTTAACAATTTTACACCACATTCATGTAAACATTTATAAAATCCTGGAGCATTATATCAATATACAATAACTGCATTTTTTTTTTAAATTCAACAACAAATATTACAAGTTATTGCCCCAGTAACGTTTGTTTGTAAAAAATCGCAGTTAACATCGAAAGATATTTGGAAAGGCGTCGGTGTGTGTAGGGACACCCATAATGTGACTAGTGTAAACACTAAACTTAAGCGGAGTTCAGTAACATTTACTCTTCTGGAAAAATGCTACAGTTAGGTAAAACTTATTTACGAGTGCTGGAAATTATGTGACCGAGACCTGCCGGTACAGCAAAGTGAAAATCTGGTGCTAGCGGTGGAGTGTATTTAGAGATCGACATTGTATACCCGTTGTATAAGACGACTCTTAGTTTTAAGAAAACAAATTGGAGCTTCAAATGTGAACTTACAGGCCACTGTACTGTACATCTACATGAGTAAAGTTGGACTCACAAACAAACCTCCAGAACATAACTCATTCATCAGTAGAGCTCCTCCTATAGTGGCTTATAATTGTCAACAGTACATCATTTGGGGGAAGTATTTTCATCGCAGAAAAGTATCTTGGCTTTTATAATGGGAGTCTATGAAAAAATTGATGTGATTTACTAAAGGTTTCTCAGGAACAAAACTTTTATAAACTAAGGGATGTCTGTATAACCTTTCTAATATTAAAAGTACCAGAAAATATAAAGTAAAATACCAGATAGTAATTACGGTTCAGTTAACTTCAGGTCTAGTTCACTGCAGGTCCAGCTCAATGCAGGTCCAGCTCAATTCAGGTCCATTTTAGCCAGTGGGGGAGAAAGTATATGAAAATATTACTTTAGATAAAGTACTGCACTGTTACTATGTAAAAATTAAAACTTGTATGAAGTGCACAGAGTCACCGACTTATGAACGGTGTTAAACTTGAAATTTACAATATTTCATCAGATAACATTTTTTACTTTCATTTACTGTATTGTCAATCCATTTCTTTTTTTTGTCTTAAATTAAATGATTTTAGATGTATATAAGGACTTTGGCTATGATATAGTGAGATTTTAAACATTGTTCTGTAAGTACGGTATGCTCCTAGCATGCATTCCGACTTACAAATCCGACTCAGAATGTCGTCAGGAATGGAACCCATTCGTAACCTGGAGACCCTCTGTAATCTACTTCAAAACTACTTTAGTAATACAGTTTGTAGTTTAATTAACTGAAGTGAAACAAAAAAGTAGAAGGGTAAAATAAGCAGTAGTATTTGTAAATTATCATAATTGATAATGTAATACTGCTTTGAAAATGAAGCTAAAAGTTATTAATAAACTTAAAAGATAAATAATATACTGTATATGAGACTGAGAAACACTAATGTAGCTACAATACACATTAGGGTTAATTTAGAGTTGAGTTTCAGTGATAACTAATCTTCAAATTTCTTGTGGCACACCTGGGTTGGAATATCAGTTCAGCTCAGGTGTTAATGATTTTATGCTTTTACTTTATGTACACTAAAAACAAACAAACACACACACCAAGTTAAAGATTTAATTATGACTGTAGTGTAGAGGATCATGAAACAGTAGATAAGTTTGATAAGGAACAAGATAAATTAGAGCAACAAATAACATGACATCAACAATCAGTGTAAGAAGTATTAAATAACTTACAGGAAATGGTTACATCAACACCCACAGTGATAATGTGGCAGCTGGGGCTAACACAACATGTCATGAGAGAACAATAGCAAATAAACAAAGAACCTGGGGAGAAGAGACAGTGAGAAATGTGGTGGACTTTGTACAAGAGTTGATCATCACTAATGTAGCTTTAAGTATTATTGTACTAGTAACCTAGAGAGAAACTGGTGTTGGTACAGGAATGACACAAGTCTAGTAAATAAGACTGAACTATTGAGTGCTGCACAGGTGGACACACAACAGCCAGACATCAGAGTCCTGGGGTTAAGAAGATGTGTTCCACGGTGAATTTTGTCTACCAGGTATCAACCACCACTCAGAACGGACAGGGCTACAAGAGGTGGTGGTGTACTACTGTACTGTATGTTAAGGAGCACCTGACAGTAACCAGTAATGATGAGCTAAATGAAATTATATAGACTGAATCTATTTGATGTGAACTAATAGCATAAAACAAAAGCAAGGTGAGAGTAGGTGTGTGTTATAAGGATGACTCAGCCTCACAGGGAGAAGTGGCAGACTCCATAGAGTCATCCAGAAGACAAGTTCTCATTACGAGACAGTAGATTGGGTGACTCTTACCACACAAGCTGGAGGAGAATTCCTTGACCTCCTCCTAAACTCATTCCTCACACAACACATGACAGGGCCCACCAGAGAAAAAAATAAACATTCAGTATATACCGTACTGTACTCTTGACAACTGAGGTTGAGTCACAAGGTCCACGTCAGGGAAAAACTAAGTCTGGCCCACAACCACTACACACACCTGACCCTTGCTTTATGTCAACTCACTATATGCACTGTGTCTGTAAACTCTGAGGGATGCCTTCTTCCAACACCTGACTGCTCAATGCATCACACAATTTCATGGAGAGAATATCCTGCTTAACACATTTACTCATTTTCCTTGAAATGGTAACAGACTACATGGATCAAGGCTTACCAGTGGATGTGATGTACAGTTGAGGTCATAATTTTGCTCCCATGGTGAAACAGAGTCTCTGAACTGACTTACCCTGAGTATCGTCTGATGTGGGTGTGCTATTTTATCTCATTTGGGATAGAGCAAACTTTTGACCGCTAGTGTATGTGGATTTTTCTAGGGCACTTGACAAAGTCCCACATTCACAGGTAGTCTCTAAAATCCAACCACATGGCATCATAAACAAAATTTAGAAGTGGATTAACAACTGATTCAAACACAGGACACAAAGGGTGGTCATAATGGTGTACAATCAGAATGGAAGAACGATCTCAGTGGTGTAGCACAAGGATCTACCCTTGAATCCATCCTGTTTGAGATATGCAGTAAAACCTCGTTAAGGTGGACCCAACTGAGGCGGATATCGCTTAAGCTGGACAAAATTATTTGCCCCAAAAGAATTAAAAAATTAAAATAAACAAGACATCAACAAGAGGGACACAGGTGCCTAAGAGTTATCAACTGTTGTTTTGGGGAATATTATTTCACTCACTCTAGTAATGATATAATGTTTCTTATTATGTTACAGTGTTTCTTATTATGTTATCATAGGTAAATATATGGTTTATATAATTTGTTTATCACTGTGCCCATCACTGTTTTCAAATTATACTACAAGATACTGTATGTATTTCTCCTATACGTACTGTATTTGAATAATAAGCCCGGCAACAGGAGCCAGGGAGCGAGTGAGTGACTAGTTAGTGTCGTCTGTAACCTGGCATTGCAGCCAGGTTAGACTCATTACTGTAACCACCAGGCTACTGGACCAAGCTGTGAGGTGTTACATGGTTGTTTTTCAACTTGTATTTTCGGGTAGATATAAGTAACTTCCTCATTTATTTTTACTCTACTACACGCACACACCATGCTACATACATAATGTGAAAAAAGTAAAAGAAATAATTGTCCTAAGGGCAAACACATAAATGGAATTGACATTTCTTTCTATACGAGTTAGCTGACTGAGTGAGGGGAAAATGGTCAGTGTGTATGTGTGTGTTGGGGGACGTGTTGCTAGGGAATCAGCGTCCCAGCTCATCTTCGTTACTATGGTGAAACAGGGAGTGTATGCAAATGGAGACTGTGTTTTAAACCTTCATTTGGCTTTTATTTACTTTTTTGACAATACAATACAGTAAGTTTTGTTGGTATTATTCCTCACATTTCCTGGTACTGTATATACTGTACTGTATAAGAAAACTATGGTTACAGGAGGAATATACAAAAGTTATTTCGTAAAATACAGTACTGTATTTTTTATATCATTAAAGTTTTTATACATATTCACCGCAGACTGAAGCACCGATCATATTTTTTGCATTACTGTATTATCGAAAAATGAAACAATAAACACCACCTCTAAGAAAGTGTTTAGTATCCATAAGGGTGGTGAGGTTAAGCCGATGGCCGTATCAGTGAACTAAAAGTAAGTGTACAGTACTTTGTGTACATTACTTTTTAAAATTAATTTTGATTAGAAAACATGTATAGTATTTCTTTCAAAAAAATTGGAGACGTTGGTGTCATACTGTTTTTTGTTTAAAATAGCGTCTTTTGGGAAAAATTGACTCTAAGGTGGACAACCTCTTATCTCTTAATCAATTAGTCTGCCTTAGAGAGGTTTTACTGTACATATATGATATAGATGAAAATATATAGAGCCATATTGTCAAGTTTGCAGATGACAGAAATATTTGGGAAGGTGACAGTCATGACGATTTGCAGCCATGCAAAAAGATCTTCAAAAGCTGTTCAATTGGTCTTGAGACTGGTAAAAGATTTTTAACAATGCAAAATGTAAGACTGTGTGTAGGATACAACAACCCAAATCCCCACTATTCTGTTAATAACACTTTCCTGGATACTTTCAATAAAGTGAAAGGTCTTGGTATTGTGATAGATCAATCACTGAAGGCAGTGCTCTAAGTGGGGGCAACAGTGACAAAAGCCAACCAAGAATTGGGAATTATAAAGCATATCTTCAAACACAAAGATATGAAAATGATCCTTCAATTGTACAAATATCACATACGTCCCAGTCTGGATTACTGTACACGGTACAGGCGTGGAAACCCTCCCTCCAGAAAAACCTAACGTCCTTAGGAAGGTTCAACACAGTGACTAAGATGATTCTTGATTTAGGTCATCTTGATTATCAAAATAAATTGAGGGCCTTGGGGTAAACAACCCTTCTGACAAGACACAACAGGGCACAACTCATAGACATTCAAACTCTTGAAAAGGATGGAAAACATGAACCTGGACCATGACACGCACCACCAAAATAATGGGACATGACTCTAAGCTTGGCAACTTATCATACAGAATAAAAATAACCCGAGACAAGTCTATCAAGAACGATGGAAGGGTCCTACATATATCACTGGCCTCCTTTCCTCATCCTGACCACCTCTAGTGGGTGGCCATTAAGGCAAATAAAGTAATTATTTATTTATCATCCAAATTAAGTAATTTTGAGACAAGTTTCAGCAATAACTAATCTTCAGATTTGTTGTGTTACACCTTGTGTTACACAACTGCTTGTATGGTTTTACATGAAAACACAAACACCTTTACACTAAAAGTCAAACATTTATACAAAACACACACACACACACACACACTTAAACAAATACATGTACCATACAAACAAACTCTCTTAAATAAATATAAATGCACACAAACACATTTACATAAATGTCCACCTTTAGATAAATACACTACTGTAAATTTGTTTCATTAATTCAAGGGTTATAATTAAAGCTAATTTGTGACATTTTTGCATTCCGAATCAAGATCCTTAATCAGTATTTAAAAACAGTACAGTACAGTCCAGCACAGCGTCTCTGATGAATTTGAACCAAATCTACATCATGACCTCCTGTGCCCAAACACAAGATACGGGTAATATGCTTAAATAATAAAGCTGCTCCATATTCTCAAAAAAATGTTTTTAAATGTGAATTAAAACTAATGGGTACAGTGTATTTGGTGTTTTAAATACTGCAGTACAGTACTGTACACAACTGCACATAAACACAAGTACAGGTTAGGTATCCTTTATCCTAAATGCTTGGGGATTTAGGGGTCTCGGATTTGGGATATATTTGGAACACCCGTACAAGGTATACAGAACCTGTATAATGGGGTAGCTCACCCAGCAGGGATGGGGCCCAAGGAAAGTCATTTATCTTAAGAATATGTACAATAGATTCATTATTGTTTATTACTGAATATGTATTTCATTGAATCAATGTTTATATATGTGAAATGAACAATGCAATTCATTAATAATAAGTAGAATATTAAAACACACGACGGCATTGTTTTCGTGAGTGATGATGGTTCTACATAAGAAACTGAAGAAAATAAGACCCTGCTTGTGGCTGTAGTGAACTTAATTGAAAAAAATTGAATACCTGTATGTATGTTTTAAGTACTGTAATGCTATTTAATGTTAATAAATGGAACACTAGAAGTAGCTTACCACTGATGATAAAGAAATAAGGCGAGACGATTGGGAACGCCAACGTATGTACAGTAAGTGCGTACATGTGAAAACATATGTCATTTCTCTACATAGGAATATGAAAGCAACACTTATTTGCTGTTCATATATGTTTTAAATAATATTTACAAATGTAAAACTAAAATTCTATTCACCAATGGCGGTAAAGTCTAAAACATAGAACAGTCAATGAATATTGTGCGAGTTTTTACTCAGATGACAGTGTCATAAGGTGTAACATAGACTACTGAAAGCACATTGTAAGTTATGTTAGCCTATTGTAAGTTGGTGAGCTGCATCTGCTGAAGGCACTGCACAGCTTTTCATTACTAATTGGTACATATTTTATGTTTCCATTGTTTACTGGCAGTAACTATTATATATTTTTCATGTATAAAGCGAAAATTTGCTCCTAGCCTTTTCCATCATGCACGGATTCAACCTGACGAAACTATTACCCATATGTAGGTCGACCCCCAATTTTTTGCCTAAAAATTTGGTCTTAAAAAATCAAACTATACACAAGTATATACGGGTATACCATATTCAGTGTACAGAATTATCTACCATAAATATAATGAAATAAGACTTTCGGATTTCAGGGCATTTCGAATTTGGTAATCTCAGATAAGGGAAACCCAACCTGCAGTTGACTCAGCTTGTACACCTAATAAGAACAACGTGATATAAATTAACAGTAAGTAAGTCTCACCTCCAACAGATCAGCAGTGTTTCATCAGTGGCATCATATACTGTCCCTCAGGTCAGCAGTGTTTCATCAGTGGCATCATATACTGTCCCTTAGCTCAGCAGTGTTTCATCAGTGGCATCGTATACTGTCCCTTAGCTCAGCAGTGTTTCATCAGTGGCATCATATACTGTCCCTCAGCTCAGCAGTGTTTCATCAGTGGCATCATATACTGTCCCTCAGCTCAGCAGTGTTTCATCAGTGGCATCATATACTGTAGTACTGTTCTTCAGGTCAGCAGTGTTTCATCAGTGGCATCATATACTGTAGTACTGTTCCTCAGGTCAGCAGTGTTTCATCAGTGGCATCGTATACTGTAGTACTGTTCCTCAGGTCAGCAGTGTTTCATCAGTGGCATCATATACTGTAGTACTGTTCCTCAGGTCAGCAGTGTTTCATCAGTGGCATCGTATACTGTAGTACTGTTCTTCAGGTCAGCAGTGTTTCATCAGTGGCATCATATACTGTAGTACTGTTCCTCAGGTCAGCAGTGTTTCATCAGTGGCATCATATACTGTAGTACTGTTCCTCAGGTCAGCAGTGTTTCATCAGTGGCATCATATACTGTAGTACTGTTCCTCAGGTCAGCAGTGTTTCATCAGTGGCATCATATACTGTAGTACTGTTCCTCAGGTCAGCAGTGTTTCATCAGTGGCATCATATACTGTAGTACTGTTCCTCAGGTCAGCAGTGTTTCATCAGTGGCATCATATACTGTAGTACTGTTCCTCAGGTCAGCAGTGTTTCATCAGTGGCATCATATACTGTAGTACTGTTCCTCAGGTCAGCAGTGTTTCATCAGTGGCATCATATACTGTAGTACTGTTCCTCAGGTCAGCAGTGTTTCATCAGTGGCATCATATACTGTAGTACTGTTCCTCAGGTCAGCAGTGTTTCATCAGTGGCATCATATACTGTAGTACTGTTCCTCAGGTCAGCAGTGTTTCATCAGTGGCATCATATACTGTAGTACTGTTCCTCAGGTCAGCAGTGTTTCATCAGTGGCATCATATACTGTAGTACTGTTCCTCAGGTCAGCAGTGTTTCATCAGTGGCATCATATACTGTAGTACTGTTCCTCAGGTCAGCAGTGTTTCATCAGTGGCATCATATACTGTAGTACTGTTCCTCAGGTCAGCAGTGTTTCATCAGTGGCATCATATACGTCAGCAGTGTTGTTAGTCCTTGTAACTTCCTGGAAATATAACCAACAGCTTTATAATTCACAAAACTTATTATATTATAGGCTGGGCTTATTTGACCAGTATCAGGCTGAATAACCACTGGTTATTTGACCAATATCTGGCTGAATAACCACCAGTTATTTGGCACAATGAAATACTGTTCATATGACACTTAAACCAAGTGTCTTTGTGCTTTGTACACAACAAAATTTAATTTTTACCAAAAATATTCTGCCAAAAATTCTTGAATGTTGGCGCAAATATTTTGGTATCGGTACAACCCCAGTGCAAGCATTTTATGTAGATGTATTCAAGCTCCCCTTGTGACCTAAACGCTGAAAATAAGAATTGGCTCACTGACAAAACATCAAATTACAAAAATAACAAACTTTTTCCTTTGGCATCGGTAAAATAAGGTAAGTCTTTGGAGCTACTATAGAGTTGGTCTACAAGATATTTAGGTTAAGTTAGGTTAGGTGAGACTAGATACATCTTTGTAGACTGCACACTACAGCAGCACCAGACTTTTATAGTAGGTATTAGTCCAGGGAAATTAGACAATTTTTATGCAAAATGTTGAAATAATTCATAACGAAATAATACTTGGTAGAAGTACTGAAGTCAGAATACGTTCCTAAACAGCATACTAAACATCCTGACTCATTCATGGTGAGCTTTTGCCGTCATCTTGAAAAAATGGCAACCGTTTGCGGTTTAAATGATGCAACAATAAATAAAACCTAACCTAACCAACCTTACCTAACTTCCTAGCTGGGGCAGGAAAAGAATTAACTTTGATATCTGCTACCAATGAAAGCAACTATCTTGAAGTGGCACGTGAGAGTACGATTGATTGTTGCAGTGAAACACAGTGCACAGTATTTCTTCTTCACTGTCAGTTCTGTTGAACACTTTCACTTCTTGCCAACTAGTCAATGTATTCCTACACAAGCATAGACAACTTGTGATATGGTACTGAACACAACACGGTAAGGGCGGCATTTTGAGAAACAGGGGATTCTAAGGAATTTTATATTTGCAATCAATAATTTAGACAATCCTAAGACTCCTTCTCTTCAACGACGTTTTTCCCTCACAAAAAGATTTTTATAAAATTATGACGGCACAGAGAAATGTCTTAGGTCTTAACTATTGACCGCGAAGATAAATTCCTCATTCCCCTGTTATCTGAAAATAATAATTTACCAGTGAATCTCTACCTTATAATGTAATATTGGACAACAGATATATGGCTTTTACTTATCATGAATTTTGATATAAAAGATACCGGTGCCTGGCGACCCAACACAAGACTAAATTAACCATTAATTACACTTGAGCTCTGGTTAATAATATACCAACAGCTACTTGTTATTACTAACGTTATATATCTGATAATAATATTCTTAATAAATGTCTTACCGACGGCTCAGGTGGTTATGTCAGGGACTGTCAAGAGGTTGCTAACAGATCAAACATCCGCCATTTTGGTTCCCTGTCCCAACCCCCCCAGCTAGTCAAACATATTCTTCATCCTTTTATATCCACAACCTGGATTACTTATATGTACAGTATTTAATATCTATTAAGACAAAAATACATTCGTGAGAAAATTCTATTTTTTTTATTTAATAGTATAGTTTTATACCCGCAATATTAATGTTACTGTTTGACAACGAAGTCATACCTGTCCGAACACCTTCAGCTATGACCAACATTACGATATTAAAGATTTTTTAATAGTTACCGCTATGACTTCCAAGTACAGATGCCTTATAAATACTGTCCAAGCATCTCTACACGCGTCCAACCAGATGTATGAACGAGATTAATGACAGACACAGTACACTGTAACTGTGGTTATATAGCAACACTGATGGTACATAACCACCCGGGCCGGGGCTGGCAGGGCGGCTCGACATTACCTCACATAATTAGTCTTCATGTAAACCGCCCTCCTCTCCGGTGTGTAATCCTGAAATCTTAAGGTCAGAAAAAACATTCGATTTGTATAGCAAAACGTTACCTAACCTGTAAAAGATCATATTTGAGATTAAGTGAGATGATCACACCTAAATAATGACTTCTAGATTAATAAATAAACAAATTAAGTCAAAAGGTAGTCAAAATAATAGTCATATTATTCACCAATTATGAAATTCCTTCGGTAAATTTGCACTTCCACCTCCCACTCTGTTAGAAAGTCAAAATTATATTTTTCTAGTGTATTTGTGTGTTTAAACCGAATATGACCTTCACTTCCGTCGGAAATTGGCCGTTTTTTTATCGATTTTCTTTTTCGTGGGACGTTTTTCGAAAAAAAATAATGGCTAAGCGAATAAAAAATACACCAAAACACATTAGATAAATAAAAGACAAACCTAACCTAACTTAACTTAACTTCAATAAATCATATGGTTCTCACCATATGATTTATTGAAGTCTCCAAAACTGGGCCACCAACAACCACGTCGCCATCAACCATACCAAGAGCATGGTTGGTTATGCGCATCAACCTCTTCCTCGACGTTGTCCCACCTCCTTCCATTACTTTAGGTCCCAACACACTCCAGGTTGTAGATTCCACTAAGCTCCTCGGCGTCACCATAGACAACAAACTAAATTGGAAACCACACGTCAGTGAAGTTGTCAAATCCTCCAGTTTCCGTCTCCACCTCCTCCGCCGACTCAAGTCCCTCGGAGTTCCTGCCCCCGAGCTCCTCAGTGTTTACTCAACATTCATACTTCCCAAGCTCACCTATGCCTCCCCTACCTGGTCTTCCTCCTTAAATGCCACGAGTACGTAAACACCTAGAAAAAGTGCAAAAGAAGGCATGCAAGATTATTCTCTCCCCTTCCTACTCCACATATCAAGAAGCGCTCAACTCACTGACCCTTTCGACTCTTACTGACCATTACCACGACCTCATCTGCACCATCCTCGACACTGGCTCCTACTACCACCTGACATCACTAGCCCGAGAATTGCTGTTCGACACCACAACTGCATCCAGTCCATACGTGCACGAACTGATCGCTATAAGAACAGCCCAGTCCCAACCATTGTAAAAATTATCAATAACTTGTAATAAACCAGTGTATTCAGTTCCAGTAAATCCTACTTTTTGCACTGTCACTATGTTGAAATGCCCTGTAGTCTGAGCTTTTCCCCACCTTGTTATTATATATCTTATTTGTTTCACTTATGTTATTTGTATATTATTTGTAAATCGAAACCCATTCCCCAATTATGTAACTATATTTTCAGCCTTCTGGCTGCTATGCTCTTTCAATAAACCGTTAATTATTATTATTATTATTATTATTATTATTATTATTATTATTATTATGGAATCACCATTTCTTACCTTATTGGGCTGGTTCTTGTTCGTCATTGGATTCTGAGATTCTTGCACAACGCCACATACAAATGTTGTTCTTTGCGATATCTACATTCAGTCTTGCACTTAAGACACTTTACTGAGCTTGGAAGAACACCATGCGATCTAACAAATGCTATAGTTTCTTCGTTTTTCCCCAAAACTCGCAATAAGCTCCATATAATTTAAGTGACACCCATCGCAGACTTCCATGGTCGGAGTCCAAGTAAGGGCACTCGACTGAGCAGTGAGCAGTACCCCTTGAGATGTTGATACACCTCAATTAGGTCGCCCCTTGCCCGTCTGTAGTATGTGCTAGTTTGCACTGCGGCACCTCAACTTCCGTCTTCTGGGGCAGAACCTACCCTCTTCTGGGGCGGAATCCTACCGTATTCTGGGACGGAATCCTACCGTATTCTGGGGCAAGAATCCTACCATATTCTGGGGAGAATCCTACCGTATTCTGGGGCAAGAATCTTACCATATTCTTGGGAAGAATCCTACCGTATTCTGGGGAGGAATCCTACAGTATTCTGGGGCAGAATCCTTCCGTCCTTCTGCCCCACCTGCCAGTAGGGATAAAGTGTTAGTTAGGAACCTTCCGACCTAAACTAACCTGACCTAAATTAACGTAATATAAACAAATCAAATTTAACCTCACCTAATCTAACCTAACTTAACCTAATATAACCTGACCTGACCTGACCTGACCTTACTTAACCTAGCTTAATCAGTGATCATTGACTATTATTTTTATTATTATTATTAAGTTCACATTGGTCTAGCATAAATATATACAGTACAGGTATACAAACAATATACACAGACAGTACAGGTATACAAACAATATACACAGACAGTACAGGTATACAAACAATATACACAGACAGTACAGGTATACAACAATACACAGACAGTACAGGTATACAAACAATATACACAGACAGTACAGGTATACAAACAATATACACAGACAGTACAGGTATACAAACAATATACACAGACAGTACAGGTATACAAACAATATACACAGACAGTACAGGTATACAAACAATATACACAGACAGTACAGGTATACAATCCAATATACACAGACAGTACAGGTATACAAACGATATACACAGACAGTACAGGTATACAAACAATATACACAGACAGTACAGGTATACAAACAATATACACAGACAGTACAGGTATACAAACAATATACACAGACAGTACAGGTATACAAACAATGGCATTAAGAATGGTCAACTCACACTATGGACACAAACCTCGTATTAACTAGAGTAAATTTCCGTTTCCTCTACAGTAAAAACTTCCTCTGGAAACTTACAACGATGCCTGCCTGCCCCTCTCTCACCCTCCCTCCCTGCCTGCCCCTCTCTCACCCTCCCTGCCTGCCTGCCCCTCTCTCACCCTCCCTCCCTGCCTGCCCCTCTCCCTCCCTCCCTGCCTGCCTGCCCCTCTCCCTCCCTCCCTGCCTGCCTGCCCCTCTCTCACCCTCCCTGCCTGCCTGCCCCTCTCCCTCCCTCCCTGCCTGCCTGCCCCTCTCCCTCCCTCCCTGCCTACCTGCCCCTCTCCCTCTCTCCCTCCCGGCCTGTCTGCCTCTCCCTCCCTCCCTCCCTCCCTGCCCCTCTCCCTCCCTCCCTCCCTCCCTGCCCCTCTCCCTCCCTCCCTCCCTGCCCCTCTCCCTCCCTCCCTCCCTCCCTGCCCCTCTCCCTCCCTCCCTCCCTCCCTGCCTTCACCATCGCCAACTATCACAGTTGTCACTAGATGTCACCATCCTCCTCAATCACCATCCTAATGACAGTGATGGTGAGAATGTGTGATAGCGATGAAGAGAGTGTGAGTGATAGTGAGAGTTATGTGAGAGTGAGAGTTATGGGAGAGTGAGAGTTATGTGAGAGTGAGAGTTATGTGAGAGTGAGAGTTATGGGAGAGTGAGAGTTATGTGAGAGTGAGAGTTATGTGAGAGTGAGAGTTATGTGAGAGTGAGAGTTATGTGAGAGTGAGAGTTATGTGAGAGTGAGAGTTATGGGAGAGTGAGAGTTATGTGAGAGTGAGAGTTATGTGAGAGTGAGAGTTATGTGAGAGTGAGAGTTATGTGAGAGTGAGAGTTATGTGAGAGTGAGAGTTATGTGAGAGTGAGAGTTATGTGAGAGTGAGAGTTATGGGAGAGTGAGAGTTATGTGAGAGTGAGAGTTATGTGAGAGTGAGAGTTATGTGAGAGTGAGAGTTATGGGAGAGTGAGAGTTATGTGAGAGTGAGAGTTATGTGAGAGTGAGAGTTATGTGAGAGTGAGAGTTATGTGAGAGTGAGAGTTATGTGAGAGTGAGAGTTATGGGAGAGTGAGAGTTATGGGAGAGTGAGAGTTATGTGAGAGTGAGAGTTATGTGAGAGTGAGAGTTATGTGAGAGTGAGAGTTATGTGAGAGTGAGGGTAAACTTAAATCTAACAACAGTCTACATACAGTACACTTCCGGTGCATCATCTTACTAAAGTTAAACTTGCAGACACTTACGGTAAACTCGTCCTGTTTACACGTGTGATTGGGTAAACAGTTGGAGGTATGATAACACCTATGCTTGCCAACAGTTGATTCACCACAACAACGCCTGTGTGAAGATTTTATAGACGATATTGTTAGCGTGATGCCTCAGCCTTATCACGAGTTAGCTGACACTATTAACACTGAGACTCTACCTTATGACTGACCCAGATTTAAACACAGAAAATTTTTATACCAACTGATATAACAGGATACAGGAAGTGTTGTATCGCTACAACCTAGAAACACTATGCTACCATACTACCACACACCACCTAACACTGTCTCTACCACACACTGTATCTACCACACACCACCTAACACTGTCTCTACCACACACTGTATCTACCACACACCACCTAACACTCTCTACCACACAGGTTAGGTAGTGTACTATTCACTCAGTTCACATTATAATGACCTACACACCAGCCTCTCATGGCAGATTTGGAACATGTTGTGTAACACAGGATAATGTTGTTGTTGTTGTGTGAGCGTGTTAGGTAAGGAACAACCGTCCGGTCGCCTCCACCTTTGTGTCCACCTCAGGCGATTATACAGTATGTATACCTGAAAACACCCTCAGGTATACACACAAGTTGTCCTACTGATATATACAGTCATATATAATAGATATACATGGATATATATATACATGTAGACACCCAGAGGTATACACAGGCTGACGTATATACATATGTGCGTAGTGATATATATACATAGTCATCCGAATACATAAGAAATCATAAACTCCAGGTGATGCTGTGTTTGTCCTGAGTCTGCATAAACAACGGTAAGAGCTGTAAAAGGTGTGGTGTGTGCAGGTACAGCGAGAGGGGGAGCTCTCTCTCTCTCTCTCTCTTAGGTAAGTTAAGAATGACGTCAAGATAAAACTGTTTATCAAGTGACCAACTCTTTCTCAATATGGGAGTTTCAGCTGACTCTGGGTGGGTTTGTTTACATCGGTGACGTCATGCTGTCAGGGCGATTTAAAAGAATGGTATTTTAAAACAAGTTTTTCCCTGACTAGTGGTGAGGTGACGGCTGGCTGGTACTGACAGTATAACGTGGTGATCTCTAAATGCTTCTGTCTTGACGGAGAGGGGAAGGATGAACACAATATCAACAATTTTCGGAGGTTAAGTGGGATAGTCTCGGTCTAGTTTATTATCGTTTTAAAAAAAATTGAAACCAGTAAACTACCGATAAAACATTAACCTTAACACAATTAATAAGATTTATAAGTGGACTTTTTATGTCACTTTACACAATTTTGTGTTGGGGGTTATAAGTGCACTTTATGCCGTCACTTAATGCCAAGGACAGACGGTGTTTATAGTCAGAAATTGGACTATAAAGATAATGTAACGTGTGTTGGTTAAGTTTACTTTTAGAAAATGAAATTATAATATATAAAAGCTTTAGGAGTTGTGATTTTTATGCGTCAATGGTTATTAAGTTCAAAATTGATGAAGAGTTTATGAACAGTGAACACCGAACACTGAACAATAAACACCGAAAATTTAACACTAAACACCGAAACCTAAGACTTAATACTGAAAATTATAAACTAAACACCGAAAAGTGAACAAGGAACAAATACAAGGATACAGTATAAAACATCTTAGAGAAATTCTCAAATATCATTAATAGATAAAATGTTTAGATGTTTTGTGACCTCGTATACAGAATCAACACTTTAACAACACTTGTGTATGATGTAAACATGTTGGTGCAGCTTGATGACGTAATAACCAAAACACCGTAACAACTCCCAATAACAACAGTCTTATGAAATTCCGAAAATCACAACATTTTCCCCAAAATATCCATTAATCTATTAGAATTTGTCTGGGCGATTTAAGATGAAATAAGGTAGATTTGATTTGGTTAGGTTAGGTTAGGTTAGATTTTACCACTGTCAACACCAGCACACTGACCTGCTCCAGGGTAAAAATAATTGGGGTACAATCCCGGATACCCACTCGACAAAAATAATCTGGAGAAATCTGGCTTAAAGGTTAGGTTAGGTTTAGTTAGGTGACCCAGATGAGCCATCACTAACACAATACTGTCACCCACCTTCATGGTTGTATAGGTATTACTCGCCATGCTGAATCAAGATCTGTGGTCGAAATGTTGACATTATGATAATTAATTGTCCTAATTGTCCCTGTAGCATGAATTTTTTGATAATTAATTGTGCTAATTACTTGGACGACACTTCATTATGAGATTTCCATCTTTTTGGCCACGGAACCTCAATCTGCAAGTCGAGGACAACAACAACAACAAGTCTAGCATTGAGTAAAAAGGAACATTCTTGGACAGACAAAAATATTCCAAAACATGAGTCTCCCTGAGTTGTTTGTTTACATTAATTAGCTGATAGACACGTGACCACACCCACATGTAAACAATGAAGTCTTAGAGGAAAAGAAGGTGGAGGAGGAGGTGGTGAAGGGAGAGGAGGAGGAGGAAGGAGAAGGAGAGGAGAAGGAGGAGGAGATGAAGGGAGAGAAGGAAGGACTAGGAGGAGGAAGAGGTAGACGAGAAGGCGAGGAGGGGAGAGGAGAGAAAGATTAAGAGGAGGAGCAGGAAGGAAGAGGAACAGGAAGGACAGGAGGAAGAGTAAGAGAAGGAGAAGGATGTGAGCGGAGGAGGAGAGGAGCAATGAGAAGAAGGAAGTGAGGGAGGAGAGTGAAGTGAACTCTTCCCTCCAGGTTTAAGACAACTCTCTCGCCTGGGATAAACAACATCTTCAAGGTTGAAGATAGCAAGACGAGACCAAACATACACAGAACCTCTACTGTCTTGTGTGGGTAAGTTTCTGTCATATAAGTTTCTGTCATATCTATGTAGCCTGTCTGTCGTCTTCATAGCTGGTCATGACCTACGTTAACCTGACATTTCACTGCTAGAGAGAGAGAGAGAGGTGTGTGTGTGTGTCAGAAAGAAAGAGAAAGTGAGTGAGTGCGTGTGAAAAAGTGAAGAGAGAGAGAAAGATAAACAATTATCTCACTTACCATAGACAAGAGAGGCGAGGTGAAAGCCCCAGATGCGGAGTACCTGTGCTGCCTGTCTTAAATGTGTGGAGGTAGATCATCACCGTGACAACAGCTTCCTGGAATAGTGCCAACAATAGTATATAAACACGGAGGAGCCAATATAAACACGGAGGAGCCAATATAAACACGGAGGAGCCAATATAAACACGGAGGAGCCAATATAAACACCAGGTGCCAATATAAACATTAAGGTGATCTAGTTAAGGTAGAGTCTCAATGTATATTTGGCGTCATTACCAACATAATCTGACACACGAAGTTACCAACGTTTGAGAATTGTGACGTGGTCAGTATTAGGTGGTTGATGACGATGATAGGGACGAGAAGAAATTAATTGGGGAGAGAGATGCACTTGATCACGTTATCACCAAGAGGAGTGTGGGGAGGGGGGGGAGGAAGAGTGCGGGATGAGGAGGACACGTGGATGAGGATTTGGTTGAAGGACGACGTGTCTTTCTCTCACCTACACCAGGTTAGGATTAGGTTAGGTACAGTTTTACATCTTCAATTACGAGGAATTCTTCACCTTACGAACTTCTGGTGAACCTGGACAAGACGTGAGAGTCAGCTGGGCTCACCGAGATATTATTAGACGAACACCTGACGTGTTTACTGAAGGTAGGCTAGGCAGGTGAGGCGGTGGCGAAGTGTGGCTGTACATGACCTTTGGGCCACCAACCATCACCTGTGCCACCCACCATCACCTGTGCCACCAGCCATCACCTGTGCCACCAACCATCACCTTTGCCACCCACCATCACCTAACACTAGGAAACAAGTGAATCAAGCATCGCACAACACTTGAAGATCATATCACCTGCCAGAACAATTAGGACACGTGGATACTGTGTCAAGATTTACCAAGAACAGTTTGGACATGCATGGAGGAGTAAGAATTGGACACACACACACACACACACACACACACACACACACACCCAAGCTCACCTATGCCTCCCCTACCTGGTCTTCCTCCCTAAATGCCACACAACGTAAACACCTAGAAAGAGTGCAAAAGAAGGCATGCAAGATTATTCTCTCCCCTTCTTACTCCACATATCAAGAAGCGCTCAACACACTGACCCTTTCGACTCTCACTGACCATCACCACGACCTCATCTGCAAATTTGGTAAGAAGCTTCTACACCATCCCCGACACCGGCTCCTACTACCACCTGAGATCCCTAGTCCGAGAATTGCTGTTCGACACCACAACCGCATCCAGCCCATACGTGCACGAACTGATCGCTATAAGAACAGCCCAGTCCCAACCATTGTAAAAATTATCAATAACTTGTAATAAATCAGTGTATTCACTCCCAGTAAACACTACTCCTTACACTGTCACTATGTTGAAATGAACTGTAGTTTGAGCTTTTCCCCATCTAGTTATTATATGTCTTATTTGTGTCACTTATGTTACTTGTATATTATTTGTAATTCGTAACCCATTCCCCAAATATGTAACTGTATATTTTCAGCCTTCTGGCTGCCAAGCTCTTTCAATAAACCGTTAATTATTATTATTATTATTATTATTATTAAATGACAATGAATTTCAGATAAATGTTTTGATTCTCTATAAACACGATGAGATATGAACCCCTATCCTTGTGCCTGAGAGAATATTGTTAATATTATATTAACCTCATGAGCCAAGGGTAGGACGAGCCGTTGGAGTTACCCCTTTGTACCCCTTATTAACTCTACCCTTTGTCTTATGTCGCTTGGATTTACCCCCTGACACCCTCCCACTCAGACAAAGGAGGGGGGGGTGAAGATTTGGTTAGGTTAGGTTAAAAACGTAACTAACTGGTCGACTTCAGCTACTACACAGACTCTCGGAGACTTTTCAGTAATGAGAAAAATTCAACGTAGGCAGCTTTGTGGCGTTAATGCCAGCGTGCCAAGAGGTGAGAAACAGTGCCAGGAATCCCGCCAATACTTCTTACACCACTGTGGTCTCTTGTCGACGTAATCGGCTCAAAAGCTCCAAGAAAGGGATCTGAAATGTTTGGACGGAGTTTGATTCTCCTATCGTAACCGTGTGTGTGTATGTGTGTGTGTGTGTGTGTGTGTGTGTGTGTGTGTGTGTGTGACTAAACAAGAATGGGGACGACCGTAACAGGGCCAGATGTGCACGTAGAGAAAGGAGACAATCGCCATCCCAGGAACCCCTCCCAGCCAACCCAGAGCTGTCCAGACCCAGTGTGTGAGTCTGCGGGTCAAGGATCAGACTCCACAGTGGCACTGCCGACAATATCCCTTGTTCATCATCATCATCGATTTCATAATGAAGCAGAGTCGTCGTCGGCTACGAGGGACAGCCTTAAGCAAGCAAACAAACACTTAATATCAAACAAAAGTAAAATCACAAAACCCTTATTATTATTATTATTATTATTATTATTATTATTATTATTATTATTATTATCATGGCGACAGGTGTGAGGGATGGCCACGCCCCCAACACATGTGAGGTAAACACTGGAAGCTTCAAGGTCAAATTTCCCGCGCATTTATTGATTGGGTGTGTGTGTGTGTGTGTGTGTGTGTGTGTGTGTGTGTGTGTGTGTGTGTGTGGAAGGAGGCAGGAACACAAAGACAGAAAGAGGGAAGAAAGAAACAGAGAGAGATAGAGGAAGTGAGGAAGAGAGACAGACAGAAAGACAATACAGCAATACAGAGAGAGAGAGAGAGAGAGAGAGAGAGAGAGAGAGAGAGAGAGAGAGAGAGAGAGAGAGTATGACCTTCAATACACAGCGGCGTGTGATAGGAGAATGTTCTAACACGTTGGGTGTGGCGTGTCTCTGGGGGGGGGGGGGGCCTCCCTCACCACCATTCATATGCTGTGTGTGTGTGTGTGTGTGAACCATAAGAGTTCATATGCTCCAAAGACTGTATGTATCTATGAATATGTACTGTATAACAACTTAGGCATGAAATGTATGTATGTATGTTTGTATGCATGTATGTAGGTTATGTATGTATGTATGTATGTATGTAGTTAAACGCGGTGTGTGACGTTCGTAGAATTAAAGGAACAAAATTATGAAATGAGAGGAGCAAATATCACCATACATTACAACTACTATGAGGGAGGTAGGTGAGGGAAGGAAGGAGGAGAGAATAGGAGGAATATGTGACTATAGGGAGAGAGGAGGTAGGTGAGGGAAGGAAGGAGGAGAGAATAGGAGGAATATGTGACTATAGAGAGAGAGAGAGAGAGAGAGAGAGAGAGAGAGAGAGAGACTACCTGGGACCGTCTAGGTTTTAGGGATCGTCTCGGTGGAGCGACCAGACAGTATCGATCTGTGGCGAGCTGAAGCTGCCACCACTACTACCCCCTCCCTGCTACCACTACTACCCCTCCCTGCCACCACTACTACCCCCTCCCTGCCACCACTACTACCCCCTCCCTGCCACCACCACTACCCCCTCCCTGCTACCACTACTACCCCTCCCTGCCACCACTACTACCCCCTCCCTGCCACCACTACTACCCCCTCCCTGCCACCACTACTACCCCCTCCCTGCCACCACCACTACCCCCTCCCTGCTACCACTACTACCCCCTCCCTGCCACCACTACTACCCCTCCCCGCCACCACTACTACCCCCTCCCTGCCACCACTACAACCCCCTCCCTGCCACCACCACTACCCCCTCCCTGCCACCACTACTACCCCCTCCCTGCCACCACCACTACCCCCTCCCTGCCACCACCACTACCCCCTCCCTGCCACCACCACTACCCCCTCCCTGCCACCACTACACATATAGGTGCGTGAGTCAGCAGTTCGGGGTCACTCATCCAAGGAAGGGTAAGTGAACACAAGGATAATAATAATGAATAAATAAATAAAATAACAAATGTAAATAAACCAAAAAAGATAAGTGTAAATAAATACCAATATAACCTCTTTATAATGCACTTACTTCTCCATACAAACACTAAACAATGATATGTACAAACAAACAAACATGGCTGTATGTCACCATCATAACAAACAAACACGAGGTAACTGTATTTTCTAACACAATAACACAACCTGGATATAGATAAGTGTTCAATATGTACAGTGATATGTGTGACGTCAACGCCAGCATTGAACGGGCCAGGGTGGAGACATGACATGGCGGTTCAACACTCCCTTGAACTTCACGAGACCTGGGGTTCGATGCTTAAATCATTCTTAAGTTAAATACTCTTCCTAAATCATGATGTGGGAAGGTTGTTAACTCACTCACTTTAGTTAAGACACATTGATAACGACATATTAACACTGAGACTCTACCTTAACTAGATACCTTCACTTAACACACCAGTTAGGAGACAACATTAACACTGAGACTCTACCTTAACTAGATACCTTCACTTAACACACCAGTTAGGAGACAACATTAACACTGAGACTCTACCTTAACTAGATACCTTCACTTAACACACCAGTTAGGGGACAACATTAACACTGAGACTCTACCTTAACTAGATACCTTCACTTAACACACCAGTTAGGAGACAACATTAACACTGAGACTCTACCTTAACTAGATACCTTCACTTAACACACCAGTTAGGAGACAACATTAACACTGAGACTCTACCTTAACTAGATACCTTCACTTAACACACCAGTTAGGAGACAACATTAACACTGAGACTCTACCTTAACTAGATACCTTCACTTAACACACCAGTTAGGAGACAACATTAACACTGAGACTCTACCTTAACTAGATACCTTCACTTAACACACCAGTTAGGAGACAACATTAACACTGAGACTCTACCTTAACTAGATACCCCCGCTTAACACACCAGTTAGGAGACAACATTAACACTGTGGTGGTAGTAGTAGTAGTCGTTGTTATGGTCACGATGTTAAACTCGGGTTAATTATCACGTGATATACAGCCCAGGTAAACCATCATGGCCGCCAGGAGATAAGGTTCACCTGTCCTTGTTATCAACACAACAACAATGCCCTTATGAGACCTGATAAAGACTTAATGATTACAGGTGAGCTGATTTTAACCTCTTGAGTATGATGATCTAACCCCTTGAGTATGATGATTTAACCCCTTGAGTATGATGATTTAACCCCTTGAGTATGATGAATTAACCCCTTGAGTATGATGATTTAACCCCTTGAGTATGATGATTTAGCCCCATGAGTATGATGATTTAACCCCTTGAGTATGATGATTTAACCCCTTGAGTATGATGATTTAACCCCTTGAGTATGATGATTTAGCCCCATGAGAACTGTGACACTGTACTGTATGGTTTAAGCTACTAACACACACACATCCGGTCACCTATAAAGTGATGACTACTGAAAAAAGTGCTGTCGAATATTAAGTTATGAACGTCACTTAAAGATACGTCCAGTACCTCAAGTAACAGTTACAGGGTGTCTCAAAAAAATGTTACACTGTTTTGAAGATTGTGGTGAGATTGTGTGAATGTTTACCTGATGTGCTGAGACCTGCCACACGAGAGGTCAGACAGCGAATGTTGTTCTCATAGAAACATTCACACGCTACACCAGTAATTATGTATACATTTTTCTGACACACCCTGTACTGTATATAGGGTGACGTAAGAAACACTCTGGTAATGTCGCCAGTTTATCATTGGAACTTGTGAATCAAATGTTTTGTTTACATATAACACTGTTGTTGTTGTAGTGAGTGACACAAATAATCTCTTTATTACTTGTTTTTTGTAATGTTAGTTCTGTAGGAATACCTGAAGTTTATGCACCCCAGCTTATTTCACCTGAAGTTTATGCACCCCAGCTTATTTCACCTGAAGTTTTGGTATCCCAGCTTATTTCACCTGATGATTAAGTACACCAACTGTAAGCTAACGTAAGCTAACGTAACCTAACCTACAGCAGCTTAACTTAACCTAAAGCTGAAGAAATTGGTGTGTGAGTGAGTGTGGGTGTGTGTGAGTGTGTGTGTGTGTGTGGTCGATTCCCTAACCCACATTCAGTACAGTACAGGTACAGTACACAGGTTTATGCCCGTGAGGGTGATGTCTGGCTCAGTACTAGACCACTGTAAGTTGTGTTTAAGTAATGGGGGTGGTAGTAGTGGTAGTAGGGGTGGTAGTAGTGGTAGTAGGGGTGGTAGTAGTGGTAGTAGGGGTGGTAGTGGTGGGGGGTGGTAGTGGTAAAAGTGGTTGTGTTGGGTGTGGTAGTAGTGGAGGTGGGGTAGGGGTGGTGGTAGTGGTGAGGTGGTGGTGTTATTGATTATAGTGAATGTCGAGGTGGTAATGGTGGTGGTTGTAAAGGTGGTGGGCGTGGTGGCGATGGTGGTGGGTGGTGGTAGCGAGTCACTTGACAACCACTATGTATTGACTAGTTCCCTGAACTGACCTCTGGTGGCTGTCTGTATAACTGACACCCTCCCTCCCTCCCTGGTGGCTTATATCTGACACCCTCCCTCCCTGTTGGCTGTCTGTATAACTGACACCCTCCCTCCCTGTTGGCTGTCTGTATAACTGACACCCTCCCTCCCTCCCTGGCGGCTTATAACTGACACCCTCCCTCCCTGTTGGCTGTCTGTATAACTGACACCCTCCCTCCCTGTTGGCTGTCTGTATAACTGACACCCTCCCTCCCTGTTGGCTGTCTGTATAACTGACACCCTCCCTCCCTGTTGGTTGTCTGTATAACTGACACCCTCCCTCCCTCCCTGGTGGCTTATAACTGACACCCTCCCTGGTGGCTTATAACTGACACCCTCCCTCCCTGGTGGCTTATAACTGACACCCTCCCTCCCTGGTGGCTTATAACTGACACACTGCCTCCCTGGTGGCTTATAACTGACACCCTCCCTGGTGGCTTATAACTGACACCCTCCCTCCCTGGTGGCTTATAACTGACACCCTCCCTGGTGGCTTATAACTGACACCCTCCCTGGTGGCTTATAACTGACACCCTCCCTCCCTGGTGGCTTATAACTGACACCCTCCCTCCCTGGTGGCTTATAACTGACACCCTCCCTCCCTGGTGGCTTATAACTGACACCCTCCCTCCCTGGTGGCTTATAACTGACACCCTCCCTGGTGGCTTATAACTGACACCCTCCCTCCCTGGTGGCTTATAACTGACACCCTCCCTCCCTGGTGGCTTATAACTGACACCCTCCCTGGTGGCTTATAACTGACACCCTCCCTCCCTGGTGGCTTATAACTGACACCCTCCCTCCCTGGTGGCTTATAACTGACACCCTCTCTGGTGGCTTATAACTGACACCCTCCCTCCCTGGTGGCTTATAACTGACACCCTCCCTGGTGGCTTATAACTGACACCCTCTCTGGTGGCTTATAACTGACACCCTCCCTCCCTGGTGGCTTATATCTGACACCCTCCCTGGTGGCGTATAACTGACACCCTCCCTCCCTGGTGGCTTATAACTGACACCCTCCCTCCCTGGTGGCTTATAACTGACACCCTCCCTGGTGGCTTATAACTGACACCCTCCCTCCCTGGTGGCTTATAACTGACACCCTCCCTCCCTGGTGGCTTATAACTGACACCCTCCCTCCCTGGTGGCTTATAACTGACACCCTCCCTCCCTGGTGGCTTATAACTGACACCCTCCCTCCCTGGTGGCTTATAACTGACACCCTCCCTCCCTGGTGGCTTATAACTGACACCCTCCCTCCCTGGTGGCTTATAACTGACACCCTCCCTCCCTGGTGGCTTATAACTGACACCCTCCCTCCCTGGTGGCTTATAACTGACACCCTCTCTGGTGGCTTATAACTGACACCCTCCCTCCCTGGTGGCTTATATCTGACACCCTCCCTGGTGGCTTATAACTGACACCCTCCCTCCCTGGTGGCTTATATCTGACACCCTCCCTGGTGGCTTATAACTGACACCCTCCCTCCCTGGTGGCTTATAACTGACACCCTCCCTCCCTGGTGGCTTATAACTGACACCCTCCCTCCCTGGTGGCTTATATCTGACACCCTCCCTGGTGGCTTATAACTGACACCCTCCCTCCCTGGTGGCTTATATCTGACACCCTCCCTGGTGGCTTATAACTGACACCCTCCCTCCCTGGTGGCTTATAACTGACACCCTCCCTCCCTGGTGGCTTATAACTGACACCCTCCCTCCCTGGTGGCTTATAACTGACACCCTCCCTCCCTGGTGGCTTATAACTGACACCCTCCCTCCCTGGTGGCTTATAACTGACACCCTCCCTGGTGGCTTATAACTGACACCCTCCCTCCCTGGTGGCTTATAACTGACACCCTCCCTGGTGGCTTATAACTGACACCCTCCCTCCCTGGTGGCTTATAACTGACACCCTCCCTCCCTGGTGGCTTATAACTGACACCCTCCCTCCCTGGTGGCTTATAACTGACACCCTCCCTCCCTGGTGGCTTATAACTGACACCCTCCCTCCTTGGTGGCTTATAACTGACACCCTCCCTCCCTGGTGGCTTATAACTGACACCCTCTCTGGTGGCTTATAACTGACACCCTCCCTCCCTGGTGGCTTATAACTGACACCCTCCCTCCCTGGTGGCTTATAACTGACACCCTTTCTGGTGGCTTATAACTGACACCCTCCCTCCCTGGTGGCTTATAACTGACACCCTCCCTCCCTGGTGGCTTATATCTGACACCCTCCCTGGTGGCTTATAACTGACACCCTCCCTCCCTGGTGGCTTATAACTGACACCCTCCCTCCCTGGTGGCTTATAACTGACACCCTCCCTCCCTGGTGGCTTATAACTGACACCCTCCCTCCCTGGTGGCTTATATCTGACACCCTCCCTGGTGGCTTATATCTGACACCCTCCCTGGTGGCTTATAACTGACACCCTCCCTCCCTGGTGGCTTATATCTGACACCCTCCCTGGTGGCTTATATCTGACACCCTCCCTGGTGGCTTATAACTGACACCCTTCACCCAGACCTTACATACAGACACAGGTGGGTCGGTTACTTTGGCGTTGTATAACACACACCAGTTAGGAGACAACATTAACACTGAGACTCTACCTTAACTAGATACCTTCACTTAACACACCAGTTAGGAGACAACATTAACACTGAGACTCTACCTTAACTAGATACCTTCACTTAACACCAAATAATCTACTTGAACTCTCATAACTTATTACCTAAATAAGTAGATAATTCTCACCTATAAATTCCAGGTACAGACTTAATTATACCTTATAAGGTAGAATTGTTGTGTCTGAATTCCAGTGTTAAATTCCCAGCCTGGACGACCATAACAAATATATACCCTGTAATTTTCATCTATTCCAAGCTATAAATTCTGTCTTACTTTTGTGGGTGTTTTTATTTTATTTCCAGAATTCTTCTTTAAATGCCATACAATATTACAATAAATTCTCAAGCGTTATGTCTTTTCTTAACATTCCATGCATTAATTTCTAAGTAACTTCACTTGTATAGTGTGTATTTCTTTGTTTTAAATATACAATAAACTATCACTGTGTATTATAATTCTGATTTTTAATACCATATAGTAATTTATGTATTAGAAGTGTAAAATAATTCCTATCTGTTATACACGTCTGGGGAAACACTACTCCCTCATCTGACGGACTACATGCAGAGGAAAGTATATTATATGGAAGGTCCGTTAGATATGAAGCCTCCATCTATTGAACTATATAGAGATGCATGTCCGTTATATGGAGGAGTACAGTGTGACCCAACGGTGTACAGTGTGACCCAACGGTGTACAGTGTGACTCAATGGTGTACAGTGTGACTCAATGGTGTACAGTGTGACTCAATGGTGTACAGTGTGACTCAACGGTGTACAGTGTGACTCAATGGTGTACAGTGTGACTCAACGGTGTACAGTGTGACTCAACGGTGTACAGTGTGACTCAATGGTGTACAGTGTGACCCAATGGTGTACAGTGTGTGTAAATGGTATACATTGTGACTCAATCTTATATGTCACCAATTCTTACTTATTCACCACAATCATCAACATCGTCACCATCTCACCATTATCATCATCATCATCACCACCACCAATAGGCCCGCTGCAGTTTCTCCATTCTTATGTTCTTATCACCATCATCACCATAATCATAAGTGTCAATAATTCATAATAGTAGTTTGGAAAAGTAAAAAAGTTGTTTAAGGTTTGATAACTTTATTTCTTATACAAATGTTGTGTACAGTATGGTAGGTGGGCGGGGAGCCGCACCACCTCATGAGAATTGGTGTTGCAAAAGTTTGTCCAGATCACTAGAGTCGACAATCTCTTCCCTTATGTACAATATTTCAAACTTAAGACACAATAAACAGTGCGTCAGCAGCACTATACTCGTCCCAGTTCCGTTCACCATCCCCCCCCCCCAAAAAAAAATAATAATACTCCAAAAGTTAATGTGTGCAAGACACACCTCAGGAACTCTTTACAATACCAGACAACTTGATGAGCAAATACTATGATATATAAGAAATATACAGTGGAAAATATAATCTTTTTGAAGAGCAACTTCCTAAAGTCAGTTCTACCCAAGTGTCATCCGCCTCAATAAAGTGCTACACTACTTAATTAAATCTGTCACTTTTTTAACATTATTGACACTGTAAAGTATAAGTGTGTAGCAGCAGCAGCGAAAGACAGACAAATACAAACAATTTCTTGGAGTGTGAAGATTTTTGTCCTTAAAAGATAAATTATATAATTCTTTTGTTGACTAATAACTGTGTTGAAGAGGAGGAGGACGAGGTGAAGGGAGAGGAGGAAGCAGAGATGGAAGAAGAGGAGGTGGAAGTAAAAGAAGAGATGAAAGAAGATGAGAAGAAAGAAGAGGAGGGGGAGGTGTGTGTGGATACCAGTGGTAAGAGCTGGACTAGGGGGTGGGGCAGGTAGCCTCTGAGACTCTCTAGGACCCTTAAAGACTCTCTACGAACCTTAAGGACTCTCTAAGACCCTTAAGGACTGTCTACGAGCCTTAAGGATTCTCTAGAACCCTTAAGGACTCTCTACGAGCCTTAAGGACTCTCTAGGACCCTTAAGGACTCTCTAAGACCTTTAAGGGTTTTATAGGGACCTAAAGGACTCTGTAGGACCCTGCCACCATGGTAGTAACACCGCCAGGGACTCACAGTAACACGGGTCCTCCTTTTTGACTAACTTGGTTAAGTTTCTCAATATGAGAAACTTAATAATTCATGGGGCGTAGAGGAGGCCGTGCTGGGGGGGGGGGGGAGAGTTAAGACTACAAGTTATCACAATGTCCTTCACAGACCGAGTGAAACAGACAGGTACAGGAAGGACTGTACCTCATGGTGGGAGACTGTCTCAAGACTGTCTCGTTGTGAGAGACAGTCACGTGGTTTGAGATGGTCTCTCGTCTTGGCTAACCCAAATTCAGCACCTTCAGTATCCTCCCGCCCAGACAGGGGGCAGGAGGTGAGGGGTGATATATACTACAGTAGCAAGTTGTGACTACAAGCTGTCCCTCACCACCTAACATATTGTGGCACTGTCAGCGTGACCACGGGCACTGTTGAGAGGGCCGGGGAGTGAGCTGAGTGGCCCTCTCGTTAGCTGCTGCTATGGGGACCCCGTGCCGACAGCGGGGCCTCCGTGGGAGGTCCTACTCAAGTGGAGGACGACCAAGCTGACTACCTGCATCACGACCACATCATTAATATATTCCAGCTGGCAAGTATCTCACTACTTTACACAGTAATAAAACAATAATATTAGGAGTACTGGTGTAGGAGCGTGCAGTGTGGCCAGCGTGGGTCCGCGGGAGGGCGGCCAGGCAGGGAGGGAGGCTCACAAACACTTGGAATGGTGGTGCAAGTGATAAAGACAGCCTGGCCGCCCCCTCCCGCAAGGACGCTGGCTGTCATGGTCGCGTTAAGCCAAGAAGGTAAACTGAACACATCACGCTCAACACTCCTTACGAGTCTTTAAAAGGCCAACAAAAATAATCTGTATAAACCTGCTAATTCTTGGTTGGAGTTATATACAGAACACAAACCTAAGAGCTAATGATAATGAATATGATGACATCCTAAAGTAAGAGATATTAGGTGCCTTGGGTGGCGTGGGTGTGTGTGTCGCGGCTATCTGGCCCACCCGAATGCATCATCACACTGTTCAAAGTCGCCGTAGCTTTTATGTTGAGTTACACAGCATCAGCATAGTAGTGGAGGGAGTGTAGCTGATGACTGTTCATGTGTTCGAGGAATGACGAGGTTGTTGGATCTGCTGAAGGGCTTCCTGCGTCGCGTACTGCCGCAGCACTGTGTTCTCGTACTCCAGCTGGGAGATCCGCTCCATCAACTCGGTGATCTTCTCCTTGAGCACCTCCACCTCTTCCCTCACGGCGAACATCAAGTGGGACTTGACCAAATCCTGAAGCAAAATTAACCTGTGTTAGTTGGGTTAGGCTAAGCTACCTCTACTGCCTATGATAGTTATTGTAATTGTGCCTAAAATACACTATGAAGAATCACCACATATAACGTTAAACAATGTAACACTACTTGAGGGTAGGGTAGTCTTAGGTGAAGTAAGCTGGGCTGTTTATTCTTCAGGAGATCTAAACTACTTATTAATTAAACCTAAAATACTCTACTTACTAAATCACCTTAACTATTACTACAACAGAGACAGACACTTAGAGTACTTTTAAACAACTCCAGCTTTAACTTACAAAGCTTTATATAATTCTTATAATTAATTATCTTAAAATACGTATCGACGGTTCCTCCTTAAAATATAACAATCTTTAAATACCTAAAATATTTCCTTAAGTATATACCAGTTTCAGTCTTTATCAACTAAGACAATTCCTTTCATAATAGTCACGTCTCATCCGTAAATCCTTAAAATTAAAGTAATTTCTCCTTTTAACACAAGTCACACCTCTAAAACATCCCTAAGTAAACAACAAACAGTAGTTCATCTTTAAACAAGTCTTATATACCTTTAAAAATTCCTTAAAATTAAACGAAAATTTATCTTTAAACAAATATAACTAAAATTGAAGCAAAACATTAACCTCAATATAAGGATGACGTCATAGTTTCTCTGGTTAAGAACTGAAGGTCACCGTAAGTTCAGAGGTCAATTTCAGCCTTCAGGCAACCTCTCCGTCCTTTGTCTTTGAGGGTGATGTTTTAACCCCTTGAGGATGATGGTCTAACCCCTTGAGGACGATGGTTTAACCCCTTGAGGACGATGGTCTAACCCCTTAAAGACGATGGTTTAACCCCTTGAGGATGATGGTCTAACCCCTTGAGGACGATGGTTTAACCCCTTGAGGACGATGGTTTAACCCCTTGAGGATGATGGTCTAACCCCTTAAAGACGATGGTTTAACCCCTTGAGGATGATGGTCTAACCCCTTAAAGACGATGGTTTAACCCCTTGAGGACGATGGTTTAACCCTTTGAGGACGATGGTTTAACCCCTTGAGGACGATGGTTTAACCCTTTGAGGACGATGGTTTAACCCCTTGAGGACAATGATTTAACCCCTTGAGGACGATGATTTAACCCTTTGAGGACGAGGGTTTAACTCCTTGAGGACGATGGTTTAACTCTTTGAGGACGATTGTTTAACCCTTTGAGGACGCTGGTTTAACACCTTGAGGACATGATTTAACCCTTTGAGGACGATGGTTTAACCCTTTGAGGACGAGGGTTTAACCCCTGAGGACGATGATTTAACCCTTTGAGGATGATGGTTTAACCCTTTGAGGACGATGATTTAACCCTTTGAGGACGATGGTTTAACCCTTTGAGGACGATGGTTTAACCCCTTAAGATCAACCATCTAAGGTGTTAGTATAAATCTACATAAACATATAACACTGTCTACCTAAGTTTATAAAACTACTTAAGTGTATCTGGTGGTGGCGGGTGGTGGGGGTGGGTGGTGATGGTGGGTGGTGATGGTGGTGGGTGGTGATGGTGGGTGGTGGTAGTGGTGGGTGGTGGTAGTGGTGGGTGGTGGTGGTGGCTGGTAGTGGTGGGTGGTGGTGGTGGTATGTGGGGGTGGGTGGTAGTAAGTGGTGGTAGTAAGTGGTGGTGGTATGTGGTGGTGGTATGTGGTGGTGTGTGGTAGTGGTGTGTGGTGGTGGGGGTATGTGATGGTATGTGGTAGTGGTGTTGGTGGGTGGTGTGGTGGTGGTGGGTGGTGTGTGGTAGTGGTGTGTGGTGGTGGTGGTGGTGGGGGTATGTGATGGTATGTGGTAGTGGTGTTGGTGGGTGGTGTGGTGGTGTGTGGTAGTGGTGTGTGGTGGTGGTGGTGGGGGATGTGGTTATGGTGATGTGTGGTGGGGGTATGTGGTTATGGTGATGTGTGGTGGTGTGTGGTAGTGGTGTGTGTGGTGGTGGTAGGTGGTGTGTGGTGGTGGTGGGTGGTGTGTGGTGGTGGTGGGTGGTGTGTGGTAATGGTGTGTGTGGTGGTGGGGGTATGTGGTTATGGTGATGTGTGGTGGTGGGTGGTGTGTGGTAGTGGTGTGTGGTGGGTGGTGTGTGGTAGTGGTGTGTGGTGGGTGGTGTGTGGTGGGTGGTGTGTGGTAGTGGTGGGTGGTTGTGGTGGTGGTGGTGGTGGGGGTATGTGGTATGTGGTTATGGTGATGTGTGGTGGTGGGTGGTAGTGGTGTGTGGTGGGTGGTGTGTGGTAGTGGTGTGTGGTGGTGATGGTATGTGGTAGTGGTGTTGGTGGTGGGTGGTTGTGGTGGTGGTGGTGGGTGGTGGTATGTGGTTATGGTGATGTGTGGTGGTGGTGGTGGTGTGTGGTGGTGGTGTGTGGTAGTGGTGTGTGTGGTGGTGGTAGTGGTGGTGGTGGTGTGTGTGGTGGTAGTGGTGGTGTGTGTGGTGGTGGTGGTGGTGTGTGGTGGTGGGGGTATGTGGTTATGGTGATGTGTGGTGGTGGTGGTGTGTGGTTGTGGTGGTGGGTGGTGTGTGGTTGTGGTGGTGGGTGGTGTGTGGTTGTGGTGGTGGTGGTGGGTGGTGTGTGGTAGTGGTGTGTGGTGGTGGTGTGTGGTAGTGGTGGGGGGTGTGTGGTAGTGGTGTGTGGAAGTGGTGTGTGGTGGTGGTGTTATGTGGTTATGGTGATGTGTGGTGGTGTGTGGTAGTATGTGGTGGTGGTATGTGGTGGTGGTGGCTGAGTATTGGCACAGGTTGAGCTCTACCAATGGAAGTTTATTTCAAGACTATGGCTGCCACCTCCTCCCCTCTCTCTCTCATGTCCCAGCACCTTCCTTCCCTCCCTCCCTCTCCACCTACACTACTAACAAACACCCTCCCTCTCTCCACCACCATCACCACCAGGATCAACCTACAGTACGTGTGGTGGTCGTCTAATAAGTTGCTCTCTCTCTCTCGTCTTCGTGGGTGGGAGGAAGACCAGGCAGGGTGTGTCGGGGCCGGGGGGGGGGGGGGGGGTCCCTCCCTCACTGATCAATATCTAAGACTGTACACTTGTTCCCGTAACCTTTGGTGGTGGCATAGCGAATTCCTCTCTCTCTCTCTCTCTCTCTCTCTCTCTCTCTCTCTCTCTCTCTCTCTATCTATCTATCTCTCCTTGCAATACACACAGTGAAAATCTCTCACTAATCTATCCACTAAACATAAATTCCTTTTTTTTAACTAACCTTCCCACGCTCCTAATTACCTCACCCGACCAACAGCTCTCACACCTTACTGGAAGGTGTTTCATATAACAAGTATAACGAACTACTGACGACTCCCGTAAGTTGTTGCTAGTTGACTTAGCAAGATAATAGGGTAGTATTGGAGAAGCCTCACTGAAATAATCAACAAAACTGTATACCTGTTCTAAACTAACCTATGTTGTGCTTGATGAACTGTTACCTTGTGCGGTGAGTATACTGTAAACTCATTGTGTGTGTGTGTGTGTGTGTACTTGGGGTAAACAAAACGTCCCAAGATGCTACGTAGTCAGGTAAACAACAGACTAAAGTAAGTACGTACGTGCAGACAGACAAACAGGTCAAGACAGGTAACTTACAAAGTCTGGGACGAAGAACAGGAACTGCTCGTCCGTTAATCTCACATCGTAAACAAAGGAATTTTTTCTGCTTCTGGAACTTGGCATTGAGGATTTGGTGGGCGTGGATGATAGCGGCGTGTGGGCGGGCGTGTGTGTGGGCGTACTTTTGGGCGTGGTCATGGGTGATTCTGGAGGTGAGAGAGATGGCGAGGAGGTGTAGTCGACGCTGGAGTACTGTGTCCCCACGTACTCTGGCTGTGAGTACTCGTGTTGGTTGTACTGGGACTCTGAACAACTGGAGAATGTGGGCGTCCTGGACATTTCTTGTGTGGGCGTGGCGGGCGGCGTTATGGGCCCGTGTCCGACAATATCCATCCCGGAGTGAGGGTATTCACACTGCAGGGCGTCCATCTTCATAGTTACAGGCGCCGTGGCGGTCAATCTTGTGGGACAAACTCTATGGCGAGTGGCACCTTTCCTTCCTCACAGGCACTCACAAAGGCACTTAAATCTCTCACACTGAGGCGCTTAATTCTTCACGAGGGGCTACACTATCCACTACCACTATCCAGGCGGCGAGGATACACCGTAGACTTCTTCAGGATAATTCTGTCCTTGTGTGCGCACAAGCTCTGCGGGGTCTGTACACGAGTGCGTCTAGAGCTCGACTGGTCCCTCTCCAGGTCGCTCCGCCTTATATGACCAAGACACGCGCGCACACACACACGCGCGCGCGCCACCTCGAGCCGTCGCGCTGAGTTGCCACACATATGAACATACATCAACCAGATGCCTGGCTGGCTGGGCGCCCACACACACCTGTGCGCCTCTTCCTCTAATTTTTACCAAGAACTGCTGCAGCGGATCATTGTCTTGTGCAGCAGCAACCAGTCGGGGCGGTTATATCCTGATCCAGCAACTACCATGTTTTTGCCCTTCCCTCCCTATACTCCCTCCCGCTCTACACACCCACCCTCTCTGCATATACGGACTCAACACCTAGCCCCCCCCCCCCCCCACACACACACTAACTTTGATATAAAATAATGTTTATTTAGCGAGAAAAATAGAGATAGTGTTGAGAAGAAGAACAAGGCTGAACCAAGTGATAGTCTGAGTCGTCTTAGCGCCACCTCATAGTATTATACTGTATGCCTGTATACATACACCCAGCCTGTATATACACACACACACACACACAGCATGTATACATACACCCAGCCTATACACACACACAGTCTGTATACACCCCCCACAACATAGAACCAAAAGAAAGGATAAATTTTACCCTCAATATTCAGAGAACTAATACAGGGTCATATTATGGTCCCTTACATCAGCCCCTGAGACAATGGCTGACCTCATGGTCCCCTAAACTAGTAAACTGACTGGCCGAAGGCCCTGATATATGGTCTTCAAAAATCTCTCTCAGGTAATAAGTGGATCACAGAGGCAAGGTAACGCGGAATGTTACTCTCTCACCCATGTCCTCTCCGGTAGCTGACCGCCTCCAGTGACTCTCCTGCAGGTTAGGTTGATCCCCGTCAGACGCAGTACCTCTCCTGGGTGACCTACTTACTGCGCCACCCACACTGAATGACGCGGCGTCTACCTTATTGATCCTTAGTTACAGTACGTAAGCTATCTTTGGCTGGGGTGTGGCCTCACAAGGGTCGACTAGGGGAGCCCAGCATCATCTACTTAAACACGATTCCCTCAACTTAAAGCCCATAACACTAAACATACACCTACATCTTACACCCACACCTTACACCCACACCTTCATCTTACACCCACTACACCCACGCCTTCATCTTACACCCACTACACCCACACCTTCATCTTACACCCACACCTTCACCTTATACTCAATACACCTTAACCTTACACCCACACCTTCATCTTACACCCACTACACCCACACCTTCACCTTACACCCACACCTTCATCTTACACCCACTACACCCACACTTTCATCTTACACCCACTACACCCACACCTTCATCTTACACCCACTACACCCACACCTTCATCATACACCCACTACACCCACACCTTCATCTTACACCCACTACACCCACACCTTCATCTTACACCCACTACACCCACAATATTAAGCAGCTCACCTCGGGGAAGTTCCCTACACCTGATTACAAATACACTGACATTTACCTGACCAAACAACACAACAAACATACAGAAGGATGGCGAGGGCACGGCAGGTGTGGTGGCAAAACACACACACACACACACACACACACACACACACACACACACACCACTCCTTCCAATATAGGCAACTTCCCATACAACGAGTGTGTGTGTGTGTGTGTAAAATTTTATGTTAAGTGTATAGCTGTGAGTGTGTAAATGATGAAGTGAGGGAGGGAAGGTGAGTGTGTGAGGAACCGCGGGAATAAAGAGTGTGGAGGAGGAAGTTGACGTAAGAGTCGCCTATTATCACGCTAAGTCAGGCCATAAGCATTGCTGATAGTGCGTGGACTCCTCAACACACACACGTCAAGTCATCAACCTCTCATGATAATCACAGATCGTTAAAAGGTCACCCAACACCCACCTTGTTATCTCCAAGTAACGGCTACACCTGAGACTTATTTTTTACCCACCGAGAGTCTCAGAAGTGAAGAGGGTGTGAGTGTATGTGTGTCTGCCCTGTGTACCTGTACCTATCACGGCCTGCTTCACCTCTTACATATCTCCCTTACATCACCCTTATCTCCTCACCCTATTTCACTGTCACCCTTGTATACATGGCAGTGAACAGTGACATTACCCACATGAATCTGACCTATACATATATATAGCTGTTAATGAATATGTTGTATTTCTTTGTGTGTGAACCTCTGTCCTGCGTGGCAGTGAGAAGTGATACCACCCTCAGTGTCAAGACCTGACTGAATTACTCACAATAGACAAACTGTACTACAAGCTTTGTCAATAAATTTGTTAAACTAAACAATTGTATATAAACTCTATCTCTCTCTCCGTCCACAGTGTTGTCAACGCCAGGCCTACCATTAATTGTCAACACTGTAGTGACGTTAGGAAGCAGGTCACCAAGTCACGCTGAAGCACTACATCCAGGGGGACCACCATCCTGACTCTGTAGTCTAGATCACCACGTCTACACCCAGCCTACACCAGCCACTACAGACGGTCACCAAACCTTCACCAGCCACTACAGACGGTCACCAAGCCTACACCAGCCACTACAGACGGTCACCAAGCCTACACCAGCCACTACAGACGGTCACCAAGCCTACACCAGCCACTACAGACGGTCACCAAGCCTACACCAGCCACTACAGACGGTCACCAAGCCTACACCAGCCACTACAGACGGTCACCAAGCCTACACCTGCCATTATAAACATGTATAGTGTGTCACCAAGCTAGGACAACACGTGTCTCTGGGCAGCCGAGTTGGTGCGTCGCTCACTGAGATGAACTTTACTCGATAGCAAAGGGTGTAAAGTCATGAGTGAGAACCACCATCTTCGGACGCAGTGGTGACGTAGGTTGTAGCTGTTTCCTGAAGCACCATACTTCACCTCACCACACTAAACCATACTTCATCTCACCACACTACACCGTACTTCATCTCACCACACTACACCATACTTCATCTCACCACACTAGACCATACTTCATCTCACCACACTACACCATACTTCATCTCACCACACTACACCATACCGCAACCTTTAGGTGACTAATACACACACACAGAGAAGTCCCTCTACTAAGATCTCAAACATACAGCCGAACACTTTGAACAGCGACGAGGAGGAGGAGGGCAGGTGTGACCAGTAACAGCAGCAGGTCGTCCATGAACTGACCGCAACTTCCGTCTAACCTGACCGATGACGTCACACCCTATTACACACACCCCCGAGGCCTTGAACACAACTATAATACACCTGCTACCCAGTACAACACCACACACCTGTTCTACACCTGTTTCCGTATATTACACCTAAGATATACACCTGCTAACCTATATTACACACAAACATACTACATACCTAACACAAATATCTTCTCGTGTGTGTGTGTGTGTGCGCGCGTGTGGTGACGTAATGTAGGAAGCGGAAACGGTTGTTATCTCTGACGCGTTATTCTTGAAGCTGGTAACACTACGACGATGCAACACACACACACACACACACACACACACACCTCTTCAAACAAGATCATATGACTGTAATGTGAGTAACAGGTCATGGTGAAGCTCATGTAGGAACCACTGTACCACTGTATCAGGTTTTCATATGGCCACAAATACCACTCTCGCTGGTTCCTTGATGACAGACACACACACACACACACAAAGTAACGTTAACTAAAACAACATTTTCTTAACCTGAATTCAAATGCACAAGGAAGAAGACCTCTTGCAAAATGAATGAGGAAGAGGGGGAAGTGGGGGTTGGGAGGAGGGGGTTGGGAGGAGGAGGGGGAAGAGGGGGTTGGGAGGAGGAGGGGGAAGAGGGGGGTTGGGGAGGAGGGGGAATTGAATGGTGTGGTGGGGGTGAGTGGGTAGGTGGTGGGGTGTCTGGGTGGGGTGTCTGGGGGGGGTGGGCAGCACGGGACCAGACGGCGGGGCGCCTGGCGGTGTGTGGATACCTTCTCGCTCCTCTTCATCTCAGACAACATCACTATCATCACCCACACTGTCATCACCCACACTATCATCACCCACACTGTCATCACCCACACTATCATCACCCACACTGTCATCACCCACACTGTCATCACCCGCACTGTCATCACCCACACTATCATCACCCACAGTCATCACCCACACTGTCATCACCCACACTGTCATCACCCACACTATCATCACCCACACTATCATCACCCACACTGTCATCACCCACACTATCATCACCCACACTATCATCGTCATCACCCACACTGTCATCACCCACACTATCATCACCCACACTATCATCACCCACACTATCATCACCCACACTGATATCACCACCAGTTTTTACAAGACACGAAGCGTCACTGTAAAATATATTTCTGGACAAATTTTGAAACTTTCTTGTCTTTAATATTTCTTGTAACTTAGACAAAAACGAGCTTGGCTTACTGACATTAATTAAAGAACAAAAGGTCGTCTAAATGTCATTATAATTAACACTGAGACTCTACCTTAACTAGATACCTTCACTTAACACACCAGTTAGGAGACAACATTAACACTGAGACTCTACCTTAACTAGATACCTTCACTTAACACACCAGTTAGGAGACAACATTAACACAGAGACTCTACCTTAACTAGATACCTTCACCGTAACAACACTTAATGTCCACAACTGACACACAACATCTTGGGTACATCTCGTCTCTGGTATGACACAACAACCATAATAATTAATCATTATCAGATAGTAATATATGGCGGCACTTGAGAGAGAAACACGTTTATTGGGGGCATAGTTAGCTTATCTTGTAACCACCATGAATACAACACGTGGGTAGTGGTGTGGGTGGTGGTGGTGTAGGAGTGTGGTGGTGGTGTAGGGTAGTGGTGTGGGGTAGTGGTGTGGGTGGTGGAACATATAGTGAGACTACCTTGAGGAGTAAGTTTGTATCACATGACAGCATTATGCCACATCATTAACCTTGTACTAGTAGCGTTGACCATAGTAAGTGCCATAAGAGCATCAACCAGTGCCAAGGAAGGTTACCAGTAATGTGTGACACAGCCCGTGGGGGGCGCCATCCAGGTGCAGCTGCGAGGAGGGAAGATGTGGGTCAGGGAGGGAGCGAAGGGAAGGAGGGAGTGTCAAAGGTGTTCCCACGAGTACCTGTGGTGTAATGGTCAGCATGCTCGCCTCGCAAGCCAGCGGACCCGGGTTCTATCCCCGGACAGGGTGAAACTATGGGCAAGTTTCTTTACGCTATTTGCCTCTGTCTACCCAGCAGTAATTGGGGACCTGGATGTTATTCGATTTACAGATCGTATTCCGGGGTAACGGTTACCCAGTGCAGTTGGCGAGTCGTCCGGTCTTCTCGGACTATTCCTTGACACTGGACCATGCAACTTGTTAACTCAGGGTGTGGTTATTGTGTTGGCTACAACTTCTACACCTTAAAGAAATTCACGCCTAGGTGGCCCGTAGGCCCGCCATCCTCGTTACACGAGGGGCAACTATTATTATTATTAAATACAGAAATAATCCTTCCCTACGCCCCCCCCCCCCCCCCCAGGCAGGAACACTGTACAAACTGTACGTGCAGAAGGCCAGGCAGGTGGTATGGCCGTCGCTCCCACCTTCAGGGAGTAAACAGAGCAGAGCCAAGACTAATTTTGCCTGACCAGACGGACCAATGTGTGCGTCTTTGTTTCTCTCTCCTCTTCTTCTTAACCCCGCCCAACACCTGCATCGGCGGGGGTGTAGGAGGAAGAAAGTCGCACTATCTCCGTGTTAAGACTATAAGCACCATTATAGTGTCTGGGTAAATATAGTGGCGTCTGCTTCACCATATTACACTATTATATATTACAGCTAGTTTATAATGCACACCATAATTATCCCGCGAGCTGTAGCACAAGAGGAAGTGTTGTGCAGACAAGGTCATGTACAGTATTATAGATCACAGTTAGGATATTGTAACACGGGATATTAACAGTCCACTGTGTCTGTTTACTCACATCCTGGTATAGTGAAGTAGTAATACTGTATAAGCGCGTTAATCTTCTTCCACACACTGAGGAGAGTCTTGCCACACAACAGTCACTCGTTCTAAGATGCTGAACGTGAGGGAGACAGACTTAGGTTAGGTTAAGACGGAGGATTCTGGCGACACAACATAATGACGCGGAGCGAACATAGTGTGGGCCGGGGCTAGGACCAACACGCACACTGTCAGTGGAGAACAATAAAAACTGGTGTTTGTGGTGTTATTAGCTATTGGTGGGGAGGAAGACTTGGCGGTAAGGCGCAGAGTATGATGACTTAACCCGTTGAGTATGATGACTTAAGTGTATGATGACAATCCCTGGTAACATCACTATAATCAAAGGGTAAAGTCATCATACTTGAGAGAGAGAGAGAGAGAGAGAGAGAGAGAGAGAGAGAGAGAGAGACCATCACAACAGTGCTTGTCGCCGAGCTGCCTCACGTGACACTCTGGGTGACTCAGCTGCGCTCAGGAAACCCGACCACTGACACCCATGGTTGAGTGCCGCCACCAGTGCCAACCAACCCTCGGGTCAGGTCAAGCGTTATGTAGGTCAGTGACGTCACCCGCCCGAATCAACGATGCTATCAGCGCCCTGCCGACAGTGCCAGCACAGTGCCCCAAGTACGTCCACTCACCTCCATACAGGGCCAAGTGCCACCTACACCCAGGCACTTGCATAGTGCCTCTGACTCTCACGGTACACGGTCAAGAACAACAACACCGATAAGGACCCTGGCCAAGGCTGAGAGGAGAAGAGAGGAGAAGAGAGGAGAGGAGAAGAGAAGAGAGGAGAAGAGAGGAGAAGAGAAGAGAAGAGAGAAGAGAAGAGAGGAGAAGAGAGGAGAAGAGAGGAGAAGAGAGGAGAAGAGAAGAGAGGAGAAGAGAGGAGAAGAGAAGATAGGAGAAGAGAGAGGAGAAGAGAGGAGAAGAGAAGAGAGAGGAGAAGAGAAGAGAGGAGAAGAGAGGAGGAGAAGAGAAGAGAGGAGAAGAGAAGAGATCTCTGTAGTCCCCAAATGACGTCATCACTACTCTACGACTCGACATACCAACTTAACCTCTGCCGACGACCCTCCTCCACCATCACCACCTCCACCTCCATCACCCTCTCCACCACCACTAGTATGTTAAAGTCTTAGGCCAGCCGGGCAGGTGAGAAGATCTTCCGAGTTGGGTAGAGTGGCAAGCTCTCTCCCTCATCACGTGACCATGACGCCATTCTCTTGCCTCTGACGTCATAACTTCCACTCGACAACGCTGCTGGGTTGACAGGAAAGGGTGTGTGGGTGTGTCTGACATACTGAACACCACCACAACTTAACGTTCACTACCTAACCGTTCCTGATTATGTGTACAGAATGGCGTTTATGAAGTCCCTTGATGCTGGTGATTATCCCCATTCATTACCACTAACATTATAAACGCCCTTCAGTAATAAATAATCACCAGCAACAAGGGACTTTATAAACGCCCCCAAGGGACCCCGGTACTGTGATTAGGCTTTACAGTTAAATCCAGACGGTCATAAGGGTGTGTGTGTGTTAGGTCAGTCAATATCTTTAGGGACCACCATTAATATTGCCCTCAGCCCTGCCCTTTACAGACCTGCGAACATATTGGCCAACGCCTGAGAGAGAGAGAGAGAGAGAGAGAATTGTGGTTGCAGATGACCAACACTTCGACAAGTCTCTCTCATTCATTCATCACATTACGTCAGGTGAAACGGGAGTGGAGTCCTGCCCCTTTAACCCCCCACCAGTAACACACCTGCATTATTCCCCTCCCTCAATTCCTTCCCTCCCCCTCCCCTCCCCTCCCTTCCTACCCTACATCTGAATGATCTGACCACCAACAACTCCCTTGAGGAGGGAGGGAGGGGGCGGTGGCGGAAGGGATAGTACTAGAGGAGAGGGAGGGAGGGAGGGGGGGGGGAACAAAGGATATAAATTTCTACAAAAAAGAAATGGTTTACAGGAAGGCGGGAGTTAAGGTGAGGGGTGAGGAGGGTGAGGGGTGAGGAGGGTGAGGGGTGAGGAGGGTGAGGGGTGAGGAGGGTGAGGGAGGTGAGGGAGGACAGGAACCCAAGGATGAAAAATGCGGAAGTTACGCAGAAAGAGAGAGACCCAAACCCGGGTGTGATGTGGTAATGATACCCGCCACCACATGTTGCCCCGGGGGTATCTGCCACCGCTACCAGCTACAGCCATACCCACCACCACCCCACATACTACAGAGCACATACCTCCACTACTACCACCACACATACCCCTGGGGACCCACCACCACACATACCCCTGGGGACCCACCACCACCACACATACCCCTGGGGACCCACCACTACCACACATACCCCTGGGGACCCACCACCACCACACATACCCCTGGGGACCCACCACTACCACACATACCCCTGGGGACCCACCACCACCACACATACTACAGAGCACATACCTCCACTACCACCACCACCACACATACCCCTGGGGACCCACCACCACCACACATACCCCTGGGGACCCACCACTACCACACATACCCCTGGGGACCCACCACTACCACACATACCCCTGGGGACCCACCACCACCACACATACCCCTGGGGACCCACCACTACCACACATACCCCTGGGGACCCACCACCACCACACATACTACAGAGCACATACCTCCACTACCACCACCACCACACATACCCCTGGGGACCCACCACCACCACACATACCCCTGGGGACCCACCACTACCACACATACCCCTGGGGACCCACCACTACCACACATACCCCTGGGGACCCACCACCACCACACATACCCCTGGGGACCCACCACCACCACACATACCCCTGGGGACCCACCACTACCACACATACCCCTGGGGACCCACCACTACCACACATACCCCTGGGGACCCACCACTACCACACATACCCCTGGGGACCCACCACTACCACACATACCCCTGGGGACCCACCACTACCACACATACCCCTGGGGACCCACCACCACCACACATACCCCTGGGGACCCACCACCACCACACATACCCCTGGGGACCCACCACAACCACACATACCCCTGGGGACCCACCACCACCACACATACCCCTGGGGACCCACCACCACCACACATACCCCTGGGGACCCACCACTACCACACATACCCCTGGGGACCCACCACCACCACACATACCCCTGGGGACCCACCACCACCACACATACCCCTGGGGACCCACCACCACACATTTAGCGAAGGTTCGTTCTCAGTTGACATCGTGACGCCATTTCTAAAACCTAAATCTTAATTGTTTCACTTTAAATATAATTACTTTTACATTATCGCTTTAGGAGAACTATTAATACCAGGGAGCTACTGTAAACCAGGAACCATGGCACTAACGTGGGCACCTGGCTGGCACTGGCACCACGCTGTCTGTGAGAAGCTTGGGGTGAGGGGGGGAAGGGGGGTATAATGGCCCAGCTTCCTAAAATAAAGGTTATGGTAGAGTCACAGGGTTGTTGAGTCGCCATTTTGGGTGTTCTGTTGATACTATCTCACGCCCTCACCAGTAACACCTCACGCCCATACCAGTAACACCTCACGCCCATACCAGTAACACCTCACGCCCGTACCAGTAACACCTCACGCCCTCACCAGTAACACCTCACGCCCTCACCAGTAACACCTCACGCCCTACCAGTAATACCTCACGCCCTCACCAGTAACACCTCACGCCCACAACATCTAACACCTCAGTCCCGCAACAATAAAATTATACAAAAACTCGTTTGGCCTTCCCGTGTGAGGACCGTTTGCGTGTGTGTGTGTGTGTGCTTATGCCATACACACAAACAATCATCCAGCCAACCAACAGCCAGCCATTTACACAGATAGACAGCCAAGTAAACAGCCAGACAGGTAGACAACCCGCCATGTACCCAGCCATTCAGACAGCATGGCGGCGGGTAATATTGCATCACCTGCAGAGGGTGACTCACTAACTCCTTCAGCCGAGTCTGTGTTACACCCTGGAGGAGGAGGAAGAAGAACAAGGAGGAAGAGGAAGAACAAGAAGGAGGAGGAAGAACAAGAAGGAGGAGGAAGAACATGGAGGAGGAGGAGGAAGACGATCAAGGAGTTGGAAGATGAGGAAGAAAAAGAAAGGCGTGGAGGAGGGAGGGAGGGAGGGAGGGAGGGAGGGACATGCAGACGGACGGACAGACAGACAGACAGATAGACAGACAGGTGTACCGGAAGAGTTGTCTGGAAGGGGGAAGGAGGAGGAGGGGGAAGGAGGAGGAGGGGGTAGGAGGAGGAGGGGGTAGGAGGAGGAGGGAGAGGGGGGAGGAGGGGGGAGGAGGGGGTAGGAGGGGGAGGAGGGGGTAGGAGGGGGAGGAGGAGGGGGTAGGAGGAGGAGGAGGGGGTAGGAGGGAGAGGGGGGAGAGAAGGGGAGGCAATATGCAATTATGACGACTCTTGTCCTTGGCCTGAATGGAGCTCCCCCTCCCTCTTCCCCCTTAAGTAGGAAGGTGGGGGAGGCCAGGGGGACGTTTCTCATAACACGGTCCCTCATATTACGGACACCTCATTCAACGGAACCTCAAAGAATTGGGAGGTATTTGAGTGTTCTTATGTTATATTCAATACTATGATTACTAAACCAGGTGTAAATACGGTCGTTAAGGATTTGTTGATTACGTACATAATAAAACGCATTTGTATAGCCAGAACTACGGACGGGACGGACGGATCCCAAGATAATTACACCAGGGACTTTAGAATTCTTAAAACGCCTCTGGCCAGTGTACCATCGCCCTGTGTTGTGTAGTGAGGCGCACACACACCTAAGCTGACCCAGGTGTTTCATTGGTGACAGGTGTGTGGCACTCATCTGTGTAGTGTGTGTGTGTGTGTGTGTGTGTGACGGGGTAAGAATCCGTGTGGTCGGAGTAGTAGAGCCGCCACTCGTGCCAGACAGCGTGGCGCCGCACCTCTCTCATGAACTAAGGCACAACTTGACACTCACGTCATCTGGCACTGTGTGGTGGTGTCAAGGGTGAGCCTTAAACATGTAGGTGGAGGAGCCTACGTGCAGCATTAAGTGTGGGTAAGGTAGCTGATGAGAGAGAGAGAGAGAGAGAGAGAGAGAGAGAGAGAGAGAGAGAGAGAGAGAGAGAGAGAGAGAAGAAATAAGGCCAGGGTTAGCCACATGATACCTGTCTCACCTGTGGTATTAGAGGTGGTAGGCTGAACCTCCACCTGGGCGTGTAGGTGAGGCAGTCTAAACCGTGCCCTGCCCTGCCCTCCCTCCCTCCTCCAAGTTGAAAATATACACAGGACAAAAACTGACTTAGTGTGTGTGTGTGTGTGTGTGTGTGTGTGTGTGTGTTTAAATGTCTTCTTGGTACGCACACATTCATTTATAAGTCTTCTTGGAACACACACACACACACACACACACACACACACACACACACACACACACACACACAACAGAAAACGACAACCTCAGTTAATAAAGAAAAACGGGGAGGTGAGTGAGCCAGAGCCACGTGACCAAACACACCTGGAAGAGACCAGTAATTAAGAGCCACACCCGGTATATCACAGGTACATTACGCCTCACAGCATAAGCTGGTATAACTCGTGGTATATTGAGTATATTTAACATACCCTTTGTTATATTACAGGTGTGTTTAAGGTGTTCCATTAACCATTACTGACATGGGGAATATGCTGGGTGCGTGTAATTTACTCTCGTTAATTGGCAGGTAATAATGTCCTTTAAATAATCTTCTATTGTGAGTAAATAAGACTATTGGTGATTTGTTAAGGAGGGAGGGAGGGAGGGAGGGAACGGGTCAGGAGACGGGGAACTAACATGTGACGTATCAGGTGCTGGCAGGTGTCTATTGCCCCCCCCCCCCCCCCCCCACACACGTTAATATATATCCTCCTCTTCATTAACACATACCTCCCAACCACTGTGTGTGTGACTCTCTCCCCATGTACGTTTAATGCCCCACCCGGCCTTCATCATGCCCACCTAACACTACCCCTGATTCTAACAGGTGGTGGTGGTGGGGTGAGTCTGCCTGGCGTGACCTGACCGGTATAGTGAGAGCATCAACTTACATTATGTGCCCCCCACCACCCTCACCCAACCCACCCCCCATCACCCTCACCCAACCCACCCTCCACCACACACACACACACCCAACCCACCCTCCACCACACACACACTCACCCTCCACCAGCATTAAGTCGTCCTTGACCTCACGCCTCCTCTCACCACTGCATGGCTCAAGGACCTACCTCACTCTCGAGTTATAGTCACTTAACCATTCACCTATGGCACTCTCCTATGGCACCCACCTAGAACTCTCCTATGGCACCCACCCAATGGCACTCTCCTATGGCACCCACGTATGGCACCCACCCAATGGACCACTAAGTAGGGCTAAATGGGAGAATGACAAGGATGTAGGGGGGTGACGGGATGAGACAGGTGGGGGTGAATAAGGACAGGTGTGTCTGGCCAGTACAGGTGTGTGGGTGACCAGAGCCAGGTGTATGTGTTGGGGGAGGGGGTGAGGTGTGGGTGGTGATTCCAGGTGTAGGTGGGGGTGAGGACAGACCAGGTAACACAGGTAGCCTTACCCTGACGTGACCTATTAACGCTACACAATAGTTCCTCAACTCCACTATTTAACATCATACCCAAGTCCACATATCTCCCCCACAAAACCTTCCCCCATACTACATATTTTAACGTGTGTGTGTAGGAGGGAGATTAGGTCATACAGAGGGTCTAAGGAAGGGGAGAAAGGATGTGTGTATATATACTTGAGAACGCAGCAACACACACTAACAGGATGTGAACAAAGAGGTGCTGACACAACCCCCCTCACAGGTTATCCACTTACTCCTACACGTGGGAATATTTTTAGTGACAAAGCTGTTACAGTAATATTTATATTGTACTGTACACGTCACTGTTACACTGTACTGCGGATCACACTATATGTACACGTCACTGTTCATGTACTACACTGTAATGTACCCATAGCTGTACACTGTTACATTGTGTTACACTGTAAACCTCGTCACTGACAGTCTACCTGCGACAGTCAGCCCTATACTTGCCAATCTTGTCAAACAGTCAGACAGAAAGAACCGTCCAGTCTTAGCTGACTTACTGGCAATATGACGGAGTAACCTGACGGAGCTCAAGAGTAAACAGTATTGTCCTTTAAGCTGTCACCTTCTGTACACCCATCTTGACAAACAACTGTATATAACTGATTTATTAACTGACTGACGCCATAACTGATTTATTAACTGACTCCATAACTGATTTATTAACAGACTAACTGATAGAGTAAAATACAATAAGGGTGTTAGTACTCACCATGGCTTGTTCAATCTTGTTATCAATGGCGACAGTGCTGGCCGTAGAGGCGCTGTAAGACAAACAAACATAAATTAACATCACACATAAAACACAATCACAACTTATTAAAACACAATCACAACTTATTAAAACACAATCACAACTTATTAAAACACAATCACAACTTATAAATCTTTGTATATTTAAGTGACTGTAAATATAAGTAGGTAATATAACCGTGAAATATGTTGACACCTTTGATTATTGTACAATATTACCTGAACACTTTTGGTCAGTATATATTTCAGGGTTGTATAGATAAAGAAGGTTGTGATTATAACAGCTGTGTAAACATCTACAGCCACGTTAACACAGGAAGGATAAAACGTACATGAACTATTTGTGGCTTATACCGACACACACACACACTTCCGGTTAGTGATATGATACTGGTGGAACAAGGCTAAGCTGATGTTAGCTGACTTACCACCACCAGTGTTACCACCGCCACCACTGTCACTACCACTACCACCACCACTGTTACTGCCACCACCACCACTGTTACTGCCACCACCACCACTGTCACTCCCACTAGCACCACTGCCACTACCACCACTGTTACTACCACCACCACCACTGTTACTGCCACCACCACCACTGTTACTGCCACTACCACCACTGTCACTCCCACTAGCACCACTGCCACCACTGTTACTACCACCACTGTCACTGCCACCACCACCACTGTTACTGCCACTACCACCACTGTTACTGCCACTACCACCACTGTCACTCCCACTAGCACCACTGCCACTACCACCACTGTTACTACCACTACCACCACTGTTACTACCACTACCACCACTGTCACTCCCACTGCCACTACCATCACTGTTACTACCACTACCACCACTGTTACTGCCACTACCACCACTGTCACTCCCACTAGCACCACTGCCACTACCACCACTGTTACTACCACTACCACCACTGTCACTCCCACTACCACCACTGTTACTACCACTACCACCACTGTTACTACCACTACCACCACTGTCACTCCCACTACCACCACTGTTACTACCACTACCACCACTGTTACTACCACTACCACCACTACCACTACCACCACTGTTACTACCACTACCACCACTGTCACTACCACCACTGTTACTACCACTACCACCACTGTCACTCCCACTACCACCACTGTTACTACCACTACCACCACTGTTACTACCACTACCACCACTGTCACTCCCATTAGCACCACTGTCACTCCCACTAGCACCACTGCCACTACCACCACTGTTACTACCACTACCACCACTGTCACTCCCACTTGCACCACTGTCACTCCCACTACCACCACTGTTACTACCACTACCACCACTGTCACTCGCAGTACCACCACTGTTACTACCACTACCACCACTGTCACTCCCATTAGCACCACAGTCACTCCCACTACCACCACTGTTACTACCACTACCACCACTGTCACTCCCACTAGCACCACTGTCACTCCCACTAGCACCACTGTTACTACCACCACTGTTACTACCACTACCACCACTGTCACTCCCACTACCACCACTGTTACTACCACTACCACCACTGTCACTCCCATTAGCACCACTGTCACTCCCACTAGCACCACTGCCACTACCACCACTGTTACTACCACTACCACCACTGTCACTCCCTTTAGCACCACTGTCACTCCCACTAGCACCACTGTTACTACCACCACTGTTACTACCACTACCACCACTGTCACTCCCACTACCACCACTGTTACTACCACTACCACCACTGTCACTCCCACTAGCACCACTGCCACTACCACCAGTTACTACCACTACCACCACTGTCACTCCCATTAGCACCACTGTCACTCCCACTAGCACCACTGTTACTACCACCACTGTTACTACCACTACCACCACTGTCACTCCCACTACCACCACTGTTACTACCACTACCACCACTGTTACCACCACTACCACCACTGTCACTCCCATTAGCACCACTGTCACTCCCACTAGCACCACTGTTACTACCACTACCACCACTGTCACTCCCACTACCACCACTGTTACTACCACTACCACCACTGTCACTCCCATTAGCACCACTGTCACTCCCACTAGCACCACTGTTACTACCACCACTGTTACTACCACTACCACCACTGTCACTCCCACTACCACCACCACTGTTACAACCACTACCACCACTGTTACTACCACTACCACCACTGTCACTCCCATTAGCACCACTGTCACTCCCACTAGCACCACTCCCACTACCACCACTGTTACTACCACTACCACCACTGTCACTCCCACTACCACCACTGTTACTACCACTACCACCACTGTTACTACCACTACCACCACTGTCACTCCCATTAGCACCACTGTCACTCCCACTAGCACCACTCCCACTACCACCACTGTTACTACCAAAATCGGTGATAACTAACGAACTCTACCGGTCTGACGTCATAAACAAGTATCTAACGTCATCGTTTAACAAGTAACGACAAGTCTAACGTCACCGTTGAACAAGTCTCCTGACGTCATAGGTCGTTCGGTACCCAATCACATTCACTCCACCACTATGATGTCATTGACCAAGAGTCACACACACACACACGCACATTTATCTGGCCTTTAATTCATACTACCGCCAGAAGGTGGCCATGGTGTCTATGACGTCATCAGTGACCTGAAACTCGGGTAGAAACGAGTTTATTCCGGAATTTTCCTGCAGAGGCTCACCCGTTTCCTCTGTGTGTGTGTGTACTGGAACTTCTGTACACACACAACTAGTACCACCACTATAACTATTACTACTGTAGCATCATTTACCCATAAATAATCCAACACGTGTTATTTCATCATACTTCCTTCGTCATGTCTGCAATTAAAATATTTTTTTTAATTTTGGTTTATGGTGCAGTGTTGTGTTACGGTCACTGCTGCCACCACGGGCCCCGCCACCACGGGCCCCACCACCACAGACACGGCCAACAACCACGTACAGAAGACACAGTTTTGGTGGTACAAGAGATTCACCGTTGGCCGTCTCCTGATGTACCTCTCGTTATAAGCTCTGAGTACGACCACAACAGCAAGACGGACATCGCGCGAGGTGTAAACATGTTGCACGAGAGTACGTGTGTGAGGTTCGTGCCTCCACGAGACTGGAGACAAGCTCACGTGCTGGTGAGGAACGGTAAAGGTTGTAACGCCGTACCTGGGTACAACAGCAGGCCAGGGTTCGTGTCCGTGGTCAACCTACACGTGCCACAGTGCACCACCGCGGTGGGGCACGTGGTGCACGAGTTGATGCACGTGTTGGGGTTCTACCACGAACATCAGCGTCTGGACCGTGATGAACACATAAGTGTCCAGTACGCTAACATAGCGGAGGGTCACGAACTCAACTTCCGTAAAGTGTTTAACGAGACCCTGGGGCTGCCCTACGACATTGGCTCCGTCATGCACTATGGCCCCTACGGGTTCTGTAAAGACTGCACCAGGAGGACCATAGTGGCCATGCCTGGGGAGACCTCCTCCTCACACATGGGCCAGAGGCTTAACCTCAGTGTTATTGACGTGGCCAAGGTCAATCGTCTGTACCAGTGTACCGAACATTACCTGGGAGACGACCTGCCCAGCGCCCAGCGCTACCAAGACTGGGTCACTACTAGAACATAAGAACGGAGCGGGCCTTTTGGCCCATACTGGGCAGTCCCATTTACACCCAACCCCTATTGCTCATATATCCATCCAACCTATGTTTGAAGCTATCCACACCACCCACCATGAAACCCACGCTACCTCATTAATTTTGTTTGGGCATAACAACCTTAACTTTACCCTTAACGTAACCTAACTTAACCTTAACATATTATTATTAGACCTTGTCCACGCTTGTTTGTCCGAGTAAAGCAGCTTACTGTACTGTACTGTATACACACACGCCCCACACCCCGGCGGCGGACACGTCAAGGGCGAATGAACGAACAGTTGAGGAAACTGTAGGACGAACAGTGAGAAGAACCAGCGGCGGAAACATGAAGAGAAGAAGAAAAATGCTGGGGTAAAGGAACTCCACTCAACAGACAACCTTCAGAATAACTCTCCGGGTTCGACTCTCCGCCAGTCAACACCGCCACCTGTGTTAAACTCTACGGTAACTTTACACACTTGTTGGGGAACATGGATGATATATTATAGTTAAGGTAGAGTCTCAGTGTTAATGTTGTGTATTAGCTAAAGTTACCCGGTTAAGTGTATTCTTAAGGTCTCAGTTATGAGTGTGAGTGTGTGTATGTGTATAATAATAATAATAATTAACGGCTTATTGAAAAAGCATGGAAGCCTTCCGGCTTACATAATTGGGGAATGGTTCTCTTGATTTACAAATGATGTACAAGTAACATAAGTGATACAAATATATCTAGAAGTGTAAGTAATAAGAGTGCAGAGGTCTTATTGCAACTATATCTTGCGCTCGCCAGGCCGCACCTCGATTATGCGGTTCAGTTCTGGTGCCCCTTTTATAGAATGGATATCAATTCACTAGAGTCGGTGCAGCGAAGAATGACGAAAATGATTCCGGGACTTAGAAACCTTCCATATCAAGATAGGTTAAAGAAACTAAACTTGCCTTGTCATGTTTAAGTTTTCTGGTCATCCACCTTGGTTCATTCTTATTTGCCCTAATTTTTCTGTATGGTATATTTTGTTCTTGTGCTTTATGTAGTATACTAGTGAATATATCATAGTCAGGATAGGACTCGGAGCAACGGATTCAAGTTGGATAAGTTTAGGTTTAGGAGGGAGATAGGAAGAAACTGGTTCACAAATAGGGTGGTGGACGAGTGGAACAAGCTTAGCAACTTTGTAGTAAGTGCTGGAACGCTGGAAAGTTTCAAGAGGCTAGATAGATTCATGGATGATGGAGAGTGGTAGTAACTCTCGACAGGAGCTGCCATGCACACTTGCACAGGCCAACCGGCCAATTGCAGACTCCTTATTTTCTTATGATATATAATAATTGGGCAGGTGTGTGGCCACAGTAGCTTGGAGCAATGCAGGTGTGCTCCATCCTTCAGGTTAGGTCAGGTGAAGCCGTGAGGTCAGGTCAAGTTAGGTCAGATCCAGCCACACTCAGTATTGCTGTGTGTGTTTAAGTGTGCGTGTAAGAACATATGATAATAAGGAGTCTGCAATAGGCCGGTTGGCCTGTGCATGGCAGCTCCTGTCGAGAGTTACTACCACTCTCTATCATCCATGAATCTATCCAGCCTCCTTTTGAAACTTTCCAGAGTTCCAGCACTTACTACATAGTTGCTAAGCTTGTTCCACTCGTCCACCACCCTATTTGTGAACCAGTTCCTTCCTATCTCCCTCCTAAACCTAAACTTATCCAACTTAAATCCGTTGCTCCGAGTCCTATCCTGCTCGGATATTATAAGAACTTTATCTATATCCCCTTTATTGATTCCTTTCACCCACTTAAATACTTCTATCATATCTCCCCGCACTCTTCGTCTTTCTAGGGAATGCAAGTTAAGTTTCTTTAACCTATCCTGATATGGAAGTTGTGTGTGTGTGTGTGTGTGTGTGTGTGTAAATAAAGGGATTGAGTTACGTTTTAACAATAGCGAAAGATAATGTTTATGATAGGACCACAAGACTGGTTGGTACTGGTGACCCGTGGGGCTTCCTCAACGACTATTACAATCTTGCTACAAGGTCCCCCCCCCCCCCCCCTGTTCCAAGGTCCACAGGGAGACTGGGTGTGGGTGGAGGTAATGTGACTGGAGGTGGATGGAGTGTGGGTGAAGGTGGATGGGGGTGTGGGTGAAGGTGGTGTGGCTGGGCGTGAAGGTGGTGTCAGGCAGCGGGTTAGGCGAGTGTAGAGCCGGCGATATGTCAAGGACCTGCCACCATCACCTACCACTACTACCACCACCATTACTACACCTACCCCCCACACACGCCATCACTGTGTCAGATGTTTAATGGTGTATTAAAGATCATATATAATAATTAACTTATACAACAGACTCATTGTTACTAAGTTGTTGTTGTTATTATCGAAAAATGTCAACCATTCTCTATCTCTTGCCGTAATCATCACCTTTTATAACTACTGAGAGAGAGAGAGAGAGAGAGTGTTGGTCACATGAGTAGATAATATATTTTTTACTACTAAGGTATATAGCAGTGTGTAGGTAGGTTACTGACCACCCCCAGCATCGTAATTAAGTCGCCTCCGTGCACAATGATGATGGAAAGTAAGACGGTGGTCACAACCTCCTGTTAGACCAATACTACACAGATAAGCTCACCTGTCCACCAAGATACTCTTCACCAAGGCGTTAGCGTAGGTCTGGTAATCGTACATATCAGAGCACAACATTATTCCTCTCGGTAAGGTTTTCCTCCCGCTATCAACAACTTCCTCACGTTATCAAGGTCTTCCTCGCGTTATCAAGGTCTTCCTCGAGTCACAAACAACGTAGTTAGTGGTGGTGAGGTAACGATGAGAGAGCGAGTGAGAGCGAGCGTGTCTAGGTTACTGCCTCTTTCCTCTGCTGAATCACAGGACGGACTGCTGCTGCTGCTTGCCTGTCTGAACAACGGTGCTGACGATTACCTCCTCCTCCTCCTCCTCCCCCTACCCCTAGCCCCCTCATCCTCCTCCGCCCTACCTCCCCCACCCTCCTCTTCCTCCGCCACCCTTTCTGTTGTGTGTTCGTGGGGAGGAGGTAGAGGAGGAGGAGGAGGAGGCCCCGGAAAGCGCATGAACACCACACTTCGATTTCTAGCTCAGTGGTTATGCGCCATGCCGGGCCCTTTATCAGCTGATTGCAACACAACGTCACCAGCTCCTCCCCCCCCCCCCCCCCCAACCTGATCCCTGACCCACCACCATCCAGGACCGGCCCTGCGTCGCGCATATTGACTTCTCTCTGATATTTCTTCCCTTCCTAGTGAGTGTTGTTGTGCTTAACACGGGGCCCTGGTGGGTGTTATGCTCAATACGGGGCCTATTTTTGCCAGTGTATGACGTGTGTTATGGAAGTCCTTTACTGCCGGTCACGTCTGGCTTGACGCGACAAGCAGTGGCAGACACGCCTGTCACCAGGTGATCAAGAGACAGTCATATGTATCTACCATCTGCATATACCTGTATTTCCCGACCTAGAAATATCTGTCTACCTATCTATCTATCAGAGAGAGAGAGAGAGAGAGAGAGACAGAGAGAGAGAGAGAGAGTGTGTGTGTGTGTGTGTGTGTATACAGAAAGTGATGAAGTGTTAAGACAACAAACAGAAATAACCACAAATTGAAACAAAAAGTGACGTGTGTGTGTGTGTGTGTGTTGCTACTTCTGCAAGGTTATCATGACGCATTGTTGTAAATAACTGAGACGAAACAGCAGACAGAACACACACACACACACACACACACACACAGCAGAAAGTGGTGACCTCACTCGTTCACAGTTACCGTGTGAACGTGGCATTAACTCCCAAGGTTAGACATAACAAAGGATATCCGTTTAGGAATACAACCGAACATTTTGTGTGTGTGTGTGTGTGTGTGTGTGCGCGCGCAGGAACAAACATACACACCACCCCCTTAATAATCAATAAAGGTAACATAACAACCTTGGTATCTAATTCAATAACTCAAACAATCTTGTTACATTCAATACACCACACCTGTGACATCCTTCCGTGACAACAGTGACATGAGTAACAGCCTGGAGGTGACACAAGTAACTGTCATAGTTAACATTCATTCATCACACACACAAGACGACCTGTTATGATGACTCACTGCAGTGTATAGCAGGTGTACAGCTGTCAGTGTACAGGTGACAGTGTCCATATGAGTGTACAGGTGACAGTGTCCATATGAGTGTACAGGTGACAGTGTCCATATGAGTGTACAGGAGAGAGTGTCCATATGAGTGTACAGGAGAGAGTGTCCATATGAGTGTACAGGAGAGAGTGTCCATATGAGTGTACAGGAGAGAGTGTCCATATGAGTGTACAGGAGAGAGTGTCCATATGAGTGTACAGGAGAGAGTGTCCATATGAGTGTACAGGTGACAGTGTCCATATGAGTGTACAGGAGAGAGTGTCCATATGAGTGTACAGGTGACAGTGTACTCAACCATCTTCACCACTCAAGAGCCATTACTGAGGTCTTCCTGACACCATATCACCACCACACTATTGTACCTCTTCCTGACACCATATCACCACCACACTATTGTACCTCTTCCTGACACCATATCACCACCACACTATTGTACCTCTTCCTGACACCATATCACCACCACACTATTGTACCTCTTCCTGACACCATATCACCACCACACTATTGTACCTCTTCCTGACACCATATCACCACCACACTATTGTACCTCTTCCTGACACCATATCACCACCACACTATTGTACCTCTTCCTAACACCATATCATCACCACACTATTGCACCTCTTCCTGACACCATATCACCACCACACTATTGCACCACTCCCTGACACCACCACCTTCACCAGCCACCACGGACAACAAGGTCAGACTCATCAATAAGTCAATCGCTGGTCCAGTTGCGAGCTCTCTCTCTCTCTCTCTCTCTCTCTCTCTCTCTCTCTCTCTCTCTCTCTCTCTCTCTCTCTCTCACACGCGCGCGCACACCATGTTGACTACTAATGAAGGGTGGAAATAGTATCAATTTATTACTTAATATTATTATTAACAACAACAAAATAATAATAATAATAATAATAATTTACCTGGAGATTATTATTATTAACCAGTAACCCACGTACGTTGTACTTCTCCTGTAATAACCACAATACAGTCGCCCCTCTGTAATATAATAATTAATTACAGGTAACTACATTATAATTATTAAATAAAACAAAAAATTACTGAATGAAAATATTAATTAAACAATTATATATTATCGAACACACACACACACACACAGAACGGACAGACTGGCAGACAGAAAGATAAACTGGCAGACACAGACATTAAATCCCAGAATACTGAAACTAAACACAGACAAACAGACAGTGAACAAGTTAGACAGACAAACACTACAGTCTCTGATGTTAACTTACGCCATGATGTCATAATACTTCTTATTGGTGAGAGTTATGGGGGTGTGGAAGCCGGGGGTTACTGTTCCGGGGGTTACTGTTCCGGGGGTTACTGTTCCGGGGGTCCGTGTTCCGGGGGTCCATGTTCCGGGGGTTACTGTTCCGGGGGTTACTGTTCCGGGGGTCCGTGTTCCGGGGGTCCATGTTCCGGGGGTTACTGTTCCGCCGGTCCCCCTGTAAGCAGTGTTCATCATCATGGCTGGCTCTGGTGGCCGGATATATTCAGAACTGGTCTTATACTGTTCCTGATGGCCGGATATGTTCAGAACTGTCCGGAAATTGGTTCTGGTGGCCGGATATGCTCAATACAGTCCTTACATTCGTTGTGGGGGCCGGATTTACTCAGAACCGTCCGGATTGTCCCCTCTGAGGGCCGGATACTCAAAAATGTCCTTATATTGGCTCTGATGACCGGGGAAACTCCAAATTGGCTAACCGGCTCAATCAAGCTCAATGGACCAACACGAGTTCGATTGCTATCCTAACAGGTGTGGCAATAATCAATAGTTTACCTGGAAAAGAGAGAATATTGAGCCCTGGCTTAATAACAGACTCAACTGGTTACGTTTGGATTGGGTTGGTTTCATGTCTAAAATTGATTCACGTTCCAACACTTTCCAGAATTCCCAGAACGCGCAGATTCCAAGCTAGTGCGTGACGAGGATGACCCCCCCCCCCCCCTGGCAGTCTCAACATACCTGTAATCTAGCTGTATAATGCACACGCGCACACACACACACACACACCGGTGACCTTCAACACCACACAAATACCACCATTGGGTGTGACTCCTCAACCTGAAATACATTGCCTTGAGCATATTCCTCCTTCCCTCTTCTTCAGTCATCTCCCTCCCCTCCTCTCCATCTCTTCTTCAGTCATCTCCCTCCTTCCTTCCTTGAGAGAGAGAGAGAGAGAGAGACCCTTAAAGCTTGATGTTGTGGGTCAGTTTTTATGTGACGGACCGGTGAGACCCAACCCAGCCACAGCTCTTTACCACACTACCACACCTCTGCACCACACCTCTGCACCACACTACCACACCTCTGCACCACACTACCACACCTCTGCACCACACTACCACACCTCTGCACCACACTACCACACCTCTGCACCACACTACCACACCTCTGCACCACACTACCACACCTCTGCACCACACTACCACACCTCTGCACCACACTACCACACCTCTGCACCACACTACCACACCTCTGCACCACACTACCACACCTCTGTACCACACTACCACACTACCACACCTCTGCACCACACTACCACACCTCTGCACTACACTACCACACCTCTGCACCACACTACCACACCTCTGCACCACACTACCACACCTCTGTACCACACCTCTGCACCACACTGCCACACCTCTGTACCACACTATCACACCTCTGCACCACACTACCACACCTCTGCACCACACTACGACACCTCTGCACCACACTGCCACACCTCTGTACCACACTATCACACCACTGCACCACACTACCACACCTCTGCACCACACTACCACACCTCTGTACCACACCTCTGCACCACACTACCACACCTCTGTACCACACCTCTGCACCAAGCCACATCGCCATTCCTGTATACATGTATTCAATTATTCTATTTGTATAATGTATTGTGCAGAGCTCGTGTCTGTCTGTCTATTTAATTGAGTGTATGTATGTAGGTCGTTTCCATATTGACTTTGACACGTACGTACGTGTGTGTGGGTGTGTGTGTGTGTGTGATGTACCGTGAGTGGTGATGCTCAAGGATATCTCTCAACAGCAGCACCTCGACCGTGGTTGGGGTAACGACCGTATAAAGGTTGACGAATTAATAGGAGCGTGTTGGATAGTGGCGCCCATGTTGGCAGACCCCCGCTCATACACAAGGCCAAGCAGGCACAAACACACACGCCTCAGGGGCGCCACGGACTGGCGCCACTGTCAAAAACAAAGCCAAACAACACAACGACCTGGGCTCTTGACACACACACACAGTATGCCAGGTAACACTTATCATTAAGACGTCCACGTTGTCACACAAATAACTAATTAAATACACAAACAGTACACCCCCTGTGTACCCCCTACACCCCCCTGTGTACCCCCTACACCTACAGTACATTAAATACGCACACATCTACACTCACTAAGGTGTATCCCTTGAGTACGATGACTTAACCCCTTGAGTATGACTTAACCCCTTGAGTATGAGACAGTGAACAGAACAGTTTTGGTCAGTCATTGGGAGAGTTAACGTGAGCGGCGCCAATCTTAAACCAGGCCAGTGTCGTGACGCATAGCTGTGACGTCATCAATACTCGTGATTGGTGGAGTGCCTCGGGGTGGGAGTCCCATGCTTAATGAATACCCCCCCCCCACACACACGCACGCACACACCCACCCACACACAGACACAGACACACACACACCCACCCACACACACACACGCACACACCCACCCACACACACACACGCACACACAGACACAGACAGACACACACACACACACACACACACACACACACACACACACACACACACACACACACACACACACACACACCCACACACACACCCACCCACACACACACACACACCCACCCACACACAGACACACACGCACACACCCACCCACACACACACACACTTTTGTCCTTCCACATAACTTGTGTTTCAATCTCGGGTTTTGAGAGAGAGAATATGTATCTATGTCAGCTCATTGACCGTAACACGAGAGACCCTCACCTTGTAGGGAGGTGTGGGAGGTGTGAAGGTGAGATAGGCGGAAGGTGAGTGAGATGCGGAAAGTGCCAGACAGTGACAGTGCCGGAAGGATCCCTGTGTTGACCCTGGCCGTATACCTTGGCCCAGGTGAGTGCCAGTGACAAGTCACCTATTTGGTTAACGAGGACACTACTGTACACCCTCACTATACTACACCATATACCACACCCTCTCACTATATTGCAACACCACATCACACCCACAACCTATCACGACACCACCCACCATACTACCACAACACACCCACAATATTCATTTAACCACATACACCACCACCACACCTTGTCACCACACCACCACCACACTGTGTCACCATACACCACCCCGTCATCACAAAAACACACATTTCTCCAGGTATTTCAGTGTACCGCAACACCACACACACACACGAAGATGTAGTAGGTGATAAAGGAGAGAGGGAGAGAGGGAGGGAGGGAGGCTGTGTGCATGAGAGACAGACACACAGACAGGAAGAGAAGTTACCACGCCTGGCTGCCCAACACGACCCTGCCAACATCCTCCTCCACCACCACGCCTGGCTGCCCAACACGACCCTGCCAACATCCTCCTCCACCACCACGCCTGGCTGCCCAACACGACCCTGCCAACATCCTCCTCCACCACCACGCCTGGCTGCCCAACACGACCCTGCCAACATCCTCCTCCACCACCACGCCTGACAACACCCGCCACGCCTTTCACCTGGCCACTGTAAGTCACCTGGTCACTGTAGGTCACCTGGTCACTGTAGGTCACCTGGTCACTGTAGGTCACCTGGTCACTGTAAGTCACCTGGTCACTGTAGGTCACCTGGCCACTGTAAGTCACCTGGCCACTGTAGGTCATCTGGTCACTGTAGGTCACCTGGTCACTGTAGGTCACCTGGCCACTGTAAGTCACCTGGTCACTGTAGGTCACCTGGCCAGTGTAATTAACGCCCTGTAATCTGTAACCCCTATATACAGTGTTCACCTGTAGTGTAGTGTGTGTGTGTGTGTGTCCAACCTACAGCACCACAAAGCAGCATCAAATTCTCACAGCACCACAACACACAGCAGCACCATAACACCGCTACAACACCATACCACCGCTACAACACCATTACACCACCACAGCAGCACTATACCACCAACACAACACCATTACACCACCACAGCAGCACCATAACACCGCTACAACACCATACCACCAGCACAACACCATTACACCACCACAGCAGCACTATACCACCAACACAACACCATTACACCACCACAGCAGCACTATACCACCAACACAACACCATTACACCACCATACCACCAGCACAACACCATTACACCACCACAGTAACACACACCACAACTCTACCACCGCTATTCATTTAAAGATCATTGGCGTTTTTGTGCCTTTAAGTGAATGTCGAGGTCAACCTTAAGCTGGACAGATGCTTATCACACGTGTTCTAGAGAGAGAGAGAGAGAGAGAGAGAGAGAGAGAGAGAGAGAGAGAGAGAGAGAGAGAGAGAGAGAGAGATAATAATACAATATAATTACCGTCACAGGTACTTAGTAAACAGGTGAACACTATCCTGACCTGACCTGACCTGACCCAACCCCTAATCACCAACAACTTTCTATCTCTTCACCCCCTCCTAACCACCCCTCAGCCCTCCTAACCACCCCTCAACCCTCCTAACCACTCTCCGACTGTCACGTTGCACTACAGGTGATATTTCCCAGGTGTTAGTTATAAGCTGCGGCAGTACTGTATCGTCACACCTTATGACCGTCCACAGACACTTGCTGTATTTACATAAAACCTTGATAGTGTGTGTGTGTGTGTTGTCATATTCCTACTCACTATTTAACAGGTCCTACCACACACACACACACCAGAGCAGGGCACCACAGTAGGGATAGCCATGTACCCACGCCCAAGGCCCAGGTATCCACGCCTAACACGCCAGGTACCCACGCCCAAGGCCCAGGTACCCACGCCCAACATACGCCTCATAGACTCTCTAGGCTTACCATATCTCTCTATTTACTGCTACCACGACATCGAGTTTAACGTCCATACACACACTGTACTGTGCTCTACACACACACACACACCCAGTCAAACTTACCTTTTACACTGTCACTATGTTGAAATACCCTGTAGTATAACCTTCTCCCCACCTAGTTATTATATATCATATTTGTATCACTTATGTTACTTGTATATTATTTGTAAATCAAGTGACCCATTCCCCTATTAAGTAACTGTATATTTTCAGCCTTTCGTCTGCCACGCTCTTTCAATAAACCGTTAATTATTATTATTATTACACACACACGCACACACGCAGGGTTTAAAAACAGAATCGCGCGCCATCTTTAAATCCGTTCTTTCACTATTGGACGTCTCCATATACTGTACAGTATATACATTGTACTGTCTCCTACACATACACAGGGTCCAATAACAGCTTCGCATCAGCTTGGAAGAGTCACGATTGGTCTCGTTATAACACTACGCACTAGTTGGTTGACGGTGACCAATTAGACTCGTATTTCACCAGTTTGGAACACTATTGAAAGGCCTCCTCCTTCTCTTCTTAACACTGACTGCCACTTGAAACTTGACAAAACCACACTGACGAAGCTGATGAAGACGCAGCAAGAGGAGGAGAACTTTGTTTTTGAAGTGGATGTTTTCAATGCAGTTTACACATACACTAAGTCGTTCCCCACACAGACCACCGTCACTAGTAAAGGTGTTGTGGCGGTACACGTCGAACACACGGTGGTAAATATATGTACTTTTTGAGGGCCAGCACAAGTGAAGACCTCGCCGCGCGCCGTTGGGGTGTGTGGTGCAGTAAGGCGAGAGCGTTGGAGCGAGCAGGGGAGAAGCTGTGTGTGTGTTTGTTTGTCCGAGGGAAGAGAACTTCGTGCCAGGGCCGCCCCAGTCACCCCTCCCCCCCCCATCCCAACCAGCATCTCTCCTCCATCTCGTCACAATATAAACTATCCCCTCCTTACAACTCTTCCTTCTTTCCCCCAAATCTCCTCTCCCCCCACCATAACACCTCTCCTCCACACCGTCACTGGAAAATGAGACCAAAATCACACACTGGCATCTTAAACAACCCTGACCACTTGGCGCCACCCACCCCAGCCCACCCTATCTAGACAGCCAACCCACCCCATCCCACTCAGCCTGCCCACCCACCCCAGCCCATCCTATCTGGATAGCAAACCCACCCCATCTCACCTATCCTGCCCACCATCCTAACCCACCTAGCCAGTCAACCCACCATCCTAACCCATCAACCATCCCTCCTCTCCTTAAACATAACCTAACCTAACGTTACCTTAACCCAACCCAACCACCTTCTCCAAATAACGTGAGGGGGGCTAATCGGCAGGTGAAATAAGCTGGGGGCTGATCTTCAGGTGAATCCCACACTAATATCTAGTAATGCAGCGTCGGCAAGTGTTGTATTCAGGTCAGACGGATAACACCTTGATATGATAATGGTGGTATTTTTCTGGCTAAATAAACTGTTTCAATTCAATTAAAACACTAGAACAACTTTTATTAGATCAATACACCAATTGCGTGTCGGATCACCTGAAGATTAGCCCCACAGCTTATATCACCTGAAGATTAGCCCCCACGGCTTATATCACCTGAAGATTAGCCCCACAGCTTATATCACCTGAAGATTAGCCCCCACGGCTTATATCACCTGAAGATTAGCCCCCACGGCTTATATCACCTGAAGATTAGCCCCCACGGCTTATATCACCTGAAGATTAGCCCCCACGGCTTATGTCACCTGAAGATTAGCCCCCACGGCTTATATCACCTGAAGATTAGCCCCCAGGTTGAATTTAGTTAGGTTAGGTTAGATTAAGTTGGTTGGGTTGGGGGTGTTAATCTTCAGTTAGAGTAAATCTCACTAAACCTTGTGTGTAAGATTAACAATTGGGCCACATTGTGCGAAATGGGAAAAACACACAAATACAGTGAGCCAATAATAACAAGGTTCCATCACGTGGGCGAATATCCTGATTGAGATTAACAGGCAGCTCTCTCTCTCTCTCTCTCTCTCTCTCTCTCTCTCTCTCTCTCTGTCGCTAGCCAATGGTGGACTTCCAAGATATAAATAATTAAATGGGTGACAGGTACGTTTATCTGAGCCCCATTGGTCACCTGATGTTACTGTCCTTACCCGTCAACCCCTCACCTGGCCCCCTCATCTTAACCACCCCTCCCTCATCTCCCTCCCCCACAGACACCCAACACTACCCCTACCTTTCACCCCCCACCCCTCACAAGCTTCACCCTCCAGTATATAAGTTAAATCTAATATCACCGTTGTATATAAATAATTAATATACTTATAATAATATACCACCATTACAATACCAGGTGGCGCCACACAGGTACGTTGGTCCTCATTAGCGGCACACCTGCTGCATCTTCCGGGTTGGTTTCCTTCTCGCTCTACGGTTCGTAAGTTGATTTTTTTCTCGTTAATTGGTAAAGAAAATAACGAACTGACTCATTTAACTTTTGACACAAAGATGAGATGTGAAACTGGCTAGAAATGGGACGATTTGTTCGTTATTGGTTAGGGTGTGTGTGTGTGTGTGTGTGTGTGTGTGTGTGTGTGTGTGTGTGTGTCACTATCACATAAGTGTTTACAAAACGTGAGATAATGAAAAGAGATTACTGAAGTTGGGGAGTCATCTCACAGCTTTACCTACACCCTGTCACCACCCGACCTACACCCTGTCACCACCCGACCTACACCCTGTCACCACCCGACCTACACACTGTCACCACCCGACCTACACCCTGTCACCACCCGACCTACACCCTGTCACCACCCGACCTACACACTGTCACCACCCGACCTACACCCTGTCACCACCCGACCTACACCCTGTCACCACCCGACCTACACCCTGTCACCACCCGATCTACACCCTGTCACCACCCGACCTACACCCTACTACCAACACCCATCACCACCCTTCACCCTAAATCATCACCATACGGGTCTAGGCATGCCATTTATGTCATCAATCACACTAAGATAACACACACTCAGATAACACACTCAGATAACACACACTCAGATAACACACTCATGACTATCAATATAAACAGCTAGAATTAACATTGTCTCCCCTGGAAACTGTCTTATGTCCTCGTTTTCTTTAACTTATTGCACGAACTGTACAATGGTAACTACTGGTTAATGTTTAGCATGAGAGAGAGAGACTCCCCCATGGTAATAAATAACAGAGTATTTATAAGAGAGGAGTAGTACGCACGCTGTACCTGGCTATATTTGGGTACCACTGCTGACGTTCTCCCTCACCTCACCTTACCTTACCTTTCTCTCTCTCTCTCTCTCTCTCTCTCTCTCTCTCTCTCTCTCTCTCTCTCTCTCTCAAAAGTTTGTTTATCTTGGCGTCTAAGTAAGAGTAAAGTGACCTGGTTCTATCATCCGTGTGTGTGTGTGTGTGTGTGTGTGTGTGTGTGTGAAAAAAACGTTTACTGAGTATTTGGACCTAAATATTAAAGTTGTTTATGTATGTATGTATGTATGTATGTATGTATTTATGTATGTATGTATGTACATGTATGTATTTATCGACAAGGACAGTGAGAGGTGTACGTGTGTGGCAGTCAACAAGTGGGACACTGACTTCCCCTCACACCACCCCCACCACCACTAACACCATCAAACATCTCCCTCATATGGATGTGTGTGTGTGTGTGTGTGTGTGAAGAAAGAAAGAAAGGGAATCAATCAGTCACAGAATATAAATAATGATTGAGAAGCAGTCAACCCACACTGCCACCTCCTCCTCCACTAAGACGCAATTGCATCCTGTTCCTATTCCTCCTCCCTCCTACAGCCTCTCCCACACCCACCTCCCCTCCCACACCCACCTCCTCTCCCACACTCACCTCCTCTCCCACACTCACCTCCCCTCCCACACCCACCTCCTCTCCCACACCCACCTCCTCTCCCACACCACCACCTCTCCCACACCACCTCCTCTCCCACACCCACCTCCTCTTCCACACCACCACCTCTCCCACACTCACCTCCTCTCCCACACCCACCTCCGCCTCCCACACCACCTCCTCTCCCACACCACCTCCGCCTCCCACACCACCTCCTCTCCCACACTCGCCTCCCCTCCCACACCCACCTCCTCTCCCACACCCACCTCCCCTCCCACACCACCTCTTCTCCCACACCACCTCCTCTCCCACACCCACCTCCTCTCCCACACCACCTCCTCTCCCACACCACCACCTCTCCCACACCACCTCCTCTCTCACACCCACCTCCTCTCCCACACCACCACCTCTCCCACACCACCTCCTCTCCCACACCACCTCCTCTCCCACCCCACCTCCTCTCCCACCCCACCTCCTCTCCCACACCACCTCCTCTCCCACACCACCTCCTCTCCCACACCCACCTCCTCTCCCACACCCACCTCCTCTCCCACACCCACCTCCTCTCCCACACCCACCTCCTATCCCACACCCACCTCCTCTCCCACACCACCTCCTCTCCCACACCACCTCCTCTCCCACACCACCTCCTCTCCCACACTCGCCTCCCCTCCCACACCCACCTCCTCTCCCACACCACCTCCTCTCCCACACCACCTCCTCTCCCACACCACCTCCTCTCCCACACTCGCCTCCCCTCCCACACCCACCTCCTCTCCCACACCACCTCCCCTCCCACACTCGCCTCCTCTCCCACACCCAGGGGGTGGTTGGGGGTGAGGAGGGGGCGGTTGGGGGTGAGGAGGGGGCGGTTGGGGGTGAGGAGGGGGCGGTTGGGGGTGAGGAGGGGGCGGTTGGGGGTGAGGAGGGGGCGGTTGGGGGCGAGGAGGGGGCGGTTGGGGGCGAGGAGGGGGCGGTTGGGGGCGGTTGGGGGTGAGGAGGGGGCGGTTGGGTATAAAACAACTCCCTTTGGACAAGAGACAAAAATCTTAACGATACCGCTGACAGAGCATTGGGGAGCGGGAGTGTCAGCGTCGGTTGATGTGTTGCTGACACTAGAGGAATCCAGGACGGCTGACACTGATAATTAGGGTGATACATCAGGGTCTAATGTGTCTCTTGAAGGATGAACTCTAAGGCTCCGGCGGTGTGTGGCTGAGTGTGGGTGAGTATTGGTGTGTGGGTGAGTATTGGTGTGTGGGTGTGGGTGAGTGTGGGTGTGTGGGTGAGGGGGCAGAATGGGTGAGGGGGCAGAGTGGGTGAGGGGGCAGAGTGGGTGAGGGGGCAGTGTTTGACTTGGGTTTTGCGCAGTTGTGTCCAGATGTTATGTTGACCTTCACCCGTTATTGTCCTGTTTGTCGAATAAATCTGGTACTGTCTGGCACTCCTACCCCTGGCACCCCTACCCCTGGCACTCCTACCCCTGGCACCCCTACCCCTGGCTCCCCTACCCCTGGCACCCCTACCCCTGGCACTCCTACCCTCTACCCCTGGCACCCCTACCCCTGGCAATCCTACCCCTGGCACTCCTACCCCCTACCCCAGGCACTCCTACCCTCTACCCCTGGCACTCCTACCCCTCGCACTCCTACCCTATACCCCTGGCACTCCTACCCTCTTCCCCTGGCACTCCTACCCCTCGCACTCCTACCCTATACCCCTGGCACTCCTACCCCTACCCCTGGCACTCCTACCCCTACCCCTGGCACTCCTACCCTCTACCCCTGGCACTCCTACCCCTGGCACTCCTACCCTCAGTTTGATCTGTTAATATACTCGTGTCTACCATTATCCCCCTCATTCCCCCGAGATAACAGCTGTGGTGTATGGATGTGTGGGTGAGGGTGAGGGTGTGGGTGGGTGAGGGTGAGGGTGGGTACTGCGGTGCAAGACAATATTAAGCTCCCCTCCCATAGTGTACACAACAGTGATGATGGTAATATAAGCGACACACACACACACACACACACACACACACACACACACACACACACACCAGAATAACGACAAAAATAATCAAGGTAACGATATCTCAAGCAAATCCAGACCATGAATTATTTAGGGTCAGGGACGAGCAGCTCAGGAGAAAGGTGTGTTAGACCACTGGACCCCATTTTTGGTGGTGTTAGGACCCTGAAGAGTTGTGAGGGACCCTGAAAAGTTGTGGGGGACCATGGGGGTACCGTGGGGCCATGAATTATTATGTCAGGGTCTGAGATTAAGTGTTAGGACCCTGAGTAAATAACTGGGACAAGGACAAGGTTTTGAGGAGCGAGAGCCCTGATTTTGTGTGGGAGCCTCAGGAAGTGGTTAGGGACCCAGTGTTTAGGTTTAAGAGCCAAGTGTTTTAGGGTTTAGGGCCCGAACTTAAGTTTGGGACCTTGAGTGTGTGGAGGAGTGAGGGCTGGAATAAGGGCTGAGGCAAGGGCTAAGGTAAGGGGCCAGGAGAACGATAGTGTGGACCTTGAGTGTGTGTGTGTGTGTCCACCGTCAACATAGAATTATAGACACAAGTGACTGGACAGTGGTCACTACCCTAGCAAGGTGGTGCCTCTCTCACCACTACCCACACGCCACTACCACCACCATCCACACGCCACTTCTCCTATACCACTACCCACACGCCACTACCACCACCACGACGCCACTACCACCACCATCCACACGCCACTACCACCACCACCACCACGACGCCACTACCACCACTACCCACACGCCACTACCACCACCATCCACACGCCACTACCACCACCACCACCACCACGACGCCACTACCACCACTACCCACACGCCAGTTCTCCTATACCACTACCACGACGCCACTACTACCACTACCCACACGCCACTACCATCACCAGGACGCCACTACCACCACCAGGACGCCACTACCACCACCAGAACGCCACTGCCCCTCAGAGACGTTCACTGTCCCGCACCAGACGTTCACTCATCCTACCAACTATAATTGAGAAGAAATGTTCGTTCAATTTACCTGACGCTAGTGAACGTGTGTGTGTGTGTGGGGGGGGGGGGGGTGAAAGTACATGAGTGTGCATATATGTATAAACAAACACTCACCTGTCAAAGGTGTACACACACACGCGCGTCAAGTGTATACACCTTAACAACAAAACACTTAAAGCACAGAGATACCACCAAAATGTTAAGCAGCAAGCCTTATCAAACACACACACACGGAAGAGCATTTAAGTGGGTGTTGTGTAACTTATAACTCAAAAATAAATGATCATCACATAACAACACTTGGAATGACTGATTAAGGGAGTTACCTCGCCTATAATGTTTATATAAACACACCTGTCCTTCTCTCACCTGCCTTAGGCCTCGAGTGGTCACCTGGCTATCTGAGGGTTACTGCGTAGATGACACACACACACACACACACACACACAGCCAGAATTCTGCTGACATAATGACGACGACGCAGCGTAGAAGAAGGAGGAGGAATTAGTAGGTTGAGCACGTGAGGGAGAAAGATGTAAGGAGGACCTTGTGTGTGTGTGTGTAACTTTATATAACTCCTGTACGTGTAGCCTTATGTATGTATGTATGACGTGACGCTCCAGTCAGCAGCCGGCTAACAATACTCCCTGCCTACACCTTATCTCTCACAGGGAGGTGGTGAAGGCAGGTCACGTGCGCTGTGACCAGCAGGCTGGTACTTAATGTACTCTGATCAGCTGGTGGAAAATTACATTAAGTGAGGGAGGTGTAGGGGTGACGGTTACACGTGGTGCTTCTCTCTCTGTACAGAGAGAAGTATTGTACCACAATCTAACCTAACCACACCATAATAATCCCAACTACCAACCTTACTCCCAACACACGCGCGACAGTGTCGGCACAAGGCTGGCGAACTATTCGTCTGGTGAACGTACACAGAGGCGCCTGATCTAACTTAAAATAACTTGTACAAAAAATAAACACTGAAGTGAAGGCCAGACGATGCCGAATGTTTTTGCTGGCATTGAAACAGACACCATCTTGATTTCTAGAACCATGAAGGAAAGCCAGACGGTGCTGAACGCTTGTACTGGCAGTGACAGAGTGAGATCATCTTGATTTCTTAACCCATGATGGAAACCCAGGCGATGCTGAACGCTCGTGCTGGCATAGGAACAGGGAAACAACTTTGGTCTTAACCCGCTGGTATGTACACAGATAAATTCAGTCATCTTGAACGCCAGACGATGCTGAATGCTTGTGTTGGCATTATAATTGAAAGTATCTTGATTTAGAGGTACAAGGCGTGAAGCCCAGAGGTGGAGTTGTTGTTGATGGAGGGAAGAGGAGGACGAGCGGGAGGAGAAGGAAGAGAAGAAGTAGGACAAGGGGAGGAGGAGAATGATGGTAGTAGTGGTGGTGGTAGTAGTAGTGGTGGTGGTGGTAGTGGTCGTGGTTTTGATGATGGTGTCCCAGAATGAAGATAAGAGCCACCAAGCGTGACCACCACACACTAGCTGGCTGGCCTTGACCACGAGAGAGAGAGAGAGAGAGAGAGAGAGAGAGAGAGAGAGAGAGAGAGAGAGAGAGAGAGATAATCTTTCTCTATACACACAACAGGCAGAATGCATACCGAAGGCTTAGGGGTAGTGATCTCTCTCAGTTACTGGCACCACGGTCGGCGTCCACACACACACACACACACGAGACCAGATCACCGAACCCCCAAATTGTGTAAGAGGACCAAATCATTACGTAACTACTGGGCGCGGTGCAGTATACAGCCCTCAGCCAGCGCCACCACAACAGACTCAAACATCTCATTGTCTGCTGTAGATTATACCGGCCCATAACAGACCTCTACATCTGTCTGGTCAGCTTAAGTTATGTAGGGTTGGTAAGGTAAGGCTTTAACCTATGAGGGCTACAGGTAAGAGCAGAGACACTACCGTTCACCCCACCCCCTACCACCACCATCTCCCTCACCCCTTCCACAGCACCACCACCACACCTCCGTCACCCTAACACCCCTTCACCACTACCACACCTCCGTCACACCCTTCACCACTACATCACTTCACCACTACCACTTCATCACCCACCCCCACCCCCCTCTCGCTCACAGGTTATTTCCAGTTCACACACAGACAATAACTACGCAGATAGAGCCTCACGGGTCAGGAACGTAGAGCCGTGTTTAGTCATGGCCACCTCTTCTGACCTGACTAATGCAAGACTTCCGTGCCTGAGGAGGACTTTTGACTAAGCCTATTCAACCTACATGAGTAAAAAATTTGTACTATGTACTGTATATTGCTTTCATACCTGTATACTGTACTGCACTATGTATATACACCGTATGTATACCTGTACTGCCAGTGTGACGATTCTACTGAACATCCATCAACTGCATCAATGTATCTATCAATCAATCTACGCATGTACAAGACTAATGTGAACTTATTAGGTAATTTTATTGGAATAATATCCATCAACCTAAGTATCAGAGAGGCGTCCTCCGGGTCACGTGAGGAGGGGAAGAAGAACAATAGTAGTAGTAGTAGTAGATATTGACTATGAGGCAACAGTCACTGAATGCCGCAGAGACCTCCGGCTCAACTAACTCAACACAGCTAGGGTAGCTACTTATGTATTAGGATAGTTAACTTTAAGGTAATAAAATGGCGGCGAAGGTGTGGCTATTGGGGGAGGCTGGAGGCCATACAAAAAAGTAGTAGTAGTAGTAGGAGGAAGACAAAAGGGTTTTGTTACGTGACGAGAACAAGAGGAACAGCAACAAGAAGGAGGGGTAAGCAGAGACCTTGAGGAACACTCCCCCTCTCAGCTCTCTACTGCGTGGTTAACTTTACCCCAGAAGGTGCTAGATCAATACCCAGCCAGCCTCCCTCCTTACCTTGTGTTGGGCCAGCCAAGGTAGACGATTGGTCTTGGTCTACCTCAATATTAGGCACCTCACCTTATATCACCTGATGATTAAACACCCTAACACTAACCTAATTTAATCTAATATTACCTAACTTAGACTAACCTAACCTAACCCCCTTCCACCAAGAAATAAGTGCAAGGATTGTTGATCAACACACACACACACACACACACACACACACACACACACACACACACACACACACACACACACACACACCATTTTTTGATATCTTCAGATAGTTGGTCTTGTTATCTCAACAGGTGGTGGACATCTTAAGATAACAGCTTAAGTAATGTGGTGTGTTATCTTAGCTGACGTGGCGTGATGGAGAGGGAGAGAGAGACGTAATCTTTCTCAACACACAACAGCCAGAGTGGATCTCGAAGGCTTAGTGGTAGTGATCACTACCACTAAGCCTATTCATATTTTTTTGTTTTATAAGGCATATATTTGGAAAATTCCAAAATATTATAAAACATTCTTCATCCTCAAGGGTAAAAAAATTCGCGAGCATAACAGCAACGCTGGGGCAGAAATAACTGATATTTGAAATATAAAAGTCCACTTTATTGCACTAATACAAAATCGAAAATACGGGAATTTGTTTTAGCGTCATAATATCCAAAAGGAACATACTTAAGTGACGTTTATATAGGTCAACATTAGGCTGTGGTTAGCTAGACCGTGATTGGCTGGTCAGTGGACATGAACTGTACGTGATGGGTTCGTGTTCAGCCAGGCAGGATATAGAGGCACGGGCTCCATTAGTTCCCTCCTCACACTCTTTTGTTCTTCTGTTTTCTTAAAAGGAAAATAATTTTTTCAGTATTGTTTAATAAATTGCTTTATGTCCGTATATTGTTTTTTTGTATTTAATCGTTCTTTAAAAATTCCTACTTCGGCTACATCCTGTCTGGGAAAGTAAATTTACTGAGAAAATGTACAGAAAAGGAGTTATTAACTTATTAGTTATTATTTATTAACATATTTTAAAGTGCATATTTAAGTAGATATTTTCTCAGTTTTTACTGCATATTTGCATGCATATTTAGCCATTTTTAAATGCATAATTATCCTAAGCCTAGTGATCACTCTCAGTTACCGGCACCAAACACACACACCATCCTCGAAACCGGCTCCTTCTTCCACCCGAGATCCCTCATCCGTGAATTGCTTGCTGTTCGACACCACAACCGCATCCAGCCAAGGCTAGGTGGCCTTGATCCAGCCCATACGAGCACGTACTGATCGCTGTAAGAACAGACCAGTCTCAACCATTGTAAAAATTATCAACAACTCGTCAACAACCAGTGTGTTCCCTCCCAGTCAAACTTACCTTTTACACTGTCACTATGTTGAAATGCCCCGTAGTATGACCTTCTCCCCACCTAGTTATTATATATCATATTTGTATCACTTATGTTACTTGTATATTATTTGTAAATCAAGTGACCCATTCCCCAATTATGTAACCCCCCCATAATACATAACTGTTATTGTATCGGACTACTGTAACGGGATCAAGGTAGAGGTTAAAGCAGAGGCTACACAACATATTACAAACGTATGCGTCTTTCCCTTGGGTTGTACTTGGTTAAATCACTTTATTGTTTCCCAGTGTTTGTATACCTGTCAGTGGCACCATGTACAGTAAGGTGGAGGAGGCGACATGTGACAATGACACTCCCACCACAAGTCGACGTAAACAACCTCAGGATGAGAGAGAGAGAGAGAGAGAGAGAGAGAGAGAGAGAGAGAGAGAGAGAGAGAGAGAGAGAGAGAGAGAGAGAGAGAGAGAGAGAGTTTTTTTATCCCAGGATGATGTACGGAAATAGTATTAAGTATGGTGACTAAACACCGTAATAATGTGGCCTTTCTTGGCGCCTCCCTCGCGGCCAACGCCACAAGTTACGGTGTTGATGGCGAGTTTGTTGACATCTCGTTAAGTGCGTATGTACGAGGTGGTGTGTGTGTGTACCTCCTGTAGTGTTACTTTAAGCACAATTTATTATGTATGTGATGTTGTACACTTATATAACCTAACCTATCCTACGCCTATCCAAGGGCGGATCCAGGGGGGTCCGGAACCCCACCCCTTTTAGCTAGAAAATTCCAGTACTTTTCCTTTAATCCAGTATTGTACTCAGGCATTTTTGTATTTTTAAAAGTGTTTACTAATGACTTGAGAATATATCCTTATATTAAGTGTACAAGACTTCAAAATAACCTTAACAACATGTCCAGGATATTGCTCACCATCTTCCCCCACCCACAACATCTTGGACCCCAACCCCCCTTTTGATATTCCTGGATTCGCCCCTGCACCAAACCTATCCTAAGACAAAGCTAAGGTAAAGAAAACACGTAAGGCTCCAGCGTGGCCAAGAGGAAAGGTTATTAATACCTGGCTGCCGGGTCGACCGTAAAAAACATCCCATCATTTCCCTTATATAACTCCCCCACCCTTCCTACCACCCCCCTCCCTGACTACCACTACTACCACAACCATTAACCAATAACCTATGAAAATGTCTTGTGATTGGATAGTTAAATGACTGGGTTATGGGCAAGTTCTCCGTCGTGGATTGTGAGGCAAGGGAGTCATGGGTTAGGTGTGGGTCGGACACTGACATCACCTTAGGTCTGGTATGTGTGGGGGGGTTGAGTGAGTGTGTGTGTGTGTGGAGGGTGGGTTGAGTGAGTCTGTGTGGCGGGGGAGGGTAGAGTGTGCGTGTGATTAGGAGGAGTTCAGTGCATGTCTGTGTGTGTATGTTAATAAGTTCGTTTGTGTCCTTGAGAGTATGTACGTGGAGGCTGTGGCGCCAGTCTACCACCACCACCACTACTGTCACTTCCTCAGTTACACAAGGTCAGGTGATTTTGTTTACGCCAGGATTTTTTAACTCACTGCCAGATACACCTTTCGTTATGGTAGTGCTGACACACACACACACACACACTAGACTCTGGCATTTACAGTATAGCCCCATCATTCTGCTTCCTCATTGGATTGTAATACCACCCTTACCTAGGAGTGTGTCCAGCCTTCATTATTCACGTGTTATTCATTCACTAATTATTCATATCTTCCTCATCATCACTAATTATCTCTCTCTTTCTCTCTTCCTTATGCAGAATTAATTACTCTCTTCCTCATTACCTTAGTACCTCTCTTCCTTGTTCTCTCTCTCACGCCTCTACCCCCTCCCTCCCTCTATTATAAAGTATTCTTCATAGTATTCGACGCAATATGAGGGAGGGAGAGATAAGATGAGCCACGTGACAGACATACCACTTATGGTGAATTACACACATGATGAGCCAACGAAGGCCCTCATCCCTTTCCTCCATCTCTCTCTCTCTCCTCATCCTGTTACTTTCTCTTTTCCCTTTAACTTTTCACTATGACTCCTTCTCTCTCACACAGCCGGGGTCAACAGTCGGTATGCCTGTATATTTTTAACTCTTGTAAGATGAGAACCGAAACGACCCCACCCCGGCACCTGACCCTGTGTGTGTAAAGTAAGACGTCATGTCACCTGAACACGTCGTTACGGTTAATATTCCTCGTAACTAAAGGTGTGAGAATGGCCCTAACTGGTTAACTCAAGAAAAAAACACTAAATTAACGTCATATTAACACTGAGACTACCTTAACCAGATACCTTCACTTAACACACCAGTTAGGAGACAACATTAACACTGAGACTCTACCTTAACTAGATACCTTCACTTAACACACCAGTTAGGAGACAACATTAACACTGAGACTCTACCTTAACTCGATACCTTCACTTAACACACCAATTAGGAGACAACATTAACACTGAGACTACCTTAACTAAAACGTGTTTAGTTAAGGTAGAGTCTCAGTGTTAATATGACGTTAATGTAGTGTTTTAGCTCTAGTTAACCAGTAAGATATATCACCAGTTAAGAGCAACATTAACCTTCCCCTCACACCACTGGCAGGAGCTTTACTCTCAGTAAGTTGATTCTAATTCCTTATAACCAACACCGGAAATAACACCTGTGGGTATATGCCAAGGTGTAGTGGACATTGTTGAAGTAAGTATCAGTTACACCTACTAACACACCCGCTAATACTTCCCTAGTACTAAATCTTCACGACTTCCTAAAATATATTCTTCCTACATGACACAAAAACACAGATAGATAAATTGACAGACAGACAGAAACAGACAAAGTGATATATAGACAGATATAAACAGATAGATAGACAGATAGAAAGACAGACAGACAGACAGACAGACAGGTCTAGAACAGGACATACAACACACTTGGAGCAGCGCCAATAATATCTCCGCCACTAGCACAAAAAATGCAGCAATATATAACACACATGTTGATATACAGCAGGTGTGTGTACAGGTGTGGTGTTCCTTAGTGGTGATCTGTGAGAGGTGTGTGTGTGTACAGGTATGGGTTAAAGAGGGCAGGTGTGTACAGGTATGGGTTAAAGAGGACAGGTGTGTACAGGTCTGTTATTCCTGGTTGGTGAATTAGTGAGAGCAGGTGAAGTGTGTACAGGTGTGTGTGTGTATACGATTATTAACAGGTGTGGTGTTCCTTGGTGGTGATCTGTGAGAGCAGGTGTGTGTGTGTGTACAGGTATGTGTGTAGTGTGGTGTTCTTCACTGTGAATTACAATACTGTACAGGTGTGTTGTACAGGTAGGTGACGGCAGGTACTCATATGTAACAGTAATGACTTAGGCGATGGTGGTAGTGGTGGTGATATTGTTGGTGGTGGTAAGTGGTGGTGGAGCCAAATCTAGAACCTTCCACACGCACGAAACACCCTCACCCGACCTTAACTTTCACACACACACACACACACACACACACACACACACAATCAGATGAAAAATACGCCAAATTCATCTTGAAAAACGTAGAAATGAAAAGAAAAATGTGGTTTATTTTTTGGGGTAACAGGACTTTCATTCATCCTCTGACTGACTGCACGGCGAGGTCGGGAGGGAGGTTGCAAGGTGTCTAAACATACGCATTCATAAACCACATACAGACAGACACACAGACACACAGGTGGAAACACTTATTATGCTACGATTTGGTAATATTGTATCGATCCCCGTGACGTCATCCATCAGCTGGGAGGATCCAAAGTGGTAAACACAGCATCATACGCCCGGCACCACTACGCTGTGTTCACCATCAGGAAAAATCTCAAACAGCACGAGATATTTTTTCACCCAACCGCGAATATCTCCACCGAAAACTGAGTTATACCTGAATTATACACCTGAATGAATATGTAACAAGGATTATAAAACAAAAATGATGATAACTGGGGTGTATAATTAACAGGTAAAGTGAGAGAGGTGAGATAGTGAGAGACGGGGGGAGGGGGGATGTTGGTGCCAGGCGACACTATGATGGAAAATTCCACCGTGTGAGAGAGAGATGTTAGGCAGGGTACAAATTGGAACACTGCGCAATATATCTCCCAACTACCCCCTGCTGCTGCTGGCACTCCCCTTAACGATTTACCTCTTATTTAAAATCCACCATCCTAGTTTGAGTATTAATAGCTCCTAGTCATTTAAGTAAGAGTCTACCTACCCTACCCCCTGCCCATTGTACCCCCTGCCCATTGTACCCCTGCCCATTGTACCACCTGCCCCTGGTCTCCCTGTACTCCTCTTAGCGATTCACCTCCTACGTGAAGACACTGTTACGGCAGGTTATTAATAGTTTCTTGTTACCCCTCCATAGATTTACCTCCTGTATATGTCAAAAGTCTTTAGGTCACCTGAACAATATCCACCCCAGCTTTTTTCACCTAAAGATTAACAACCCTAACGTTAACCTAACCTAACGTTAACCTAACCTAATGCTAACCTTAACCTATCTTAAGACTAAACTGACCTTACCTTAACCTAACATACCATAACCTCACGCACCCTAAACAGCATCAGGTGAAAAAAAAAGTTGAGGTTTTTAATTCTTCACGAGAAATTCTGCCTTCAACAACAACAACAACAACAACACACACACACCGAAGGGTCAAGACGTACCTGGCGCTGCTCTAGCAGCAGCCACGTCAACTGTATGTTGGCCCATACCAACTCCCTCCCCTGAACCCTCCTCCCCACCGGAATATCAACAAGTTCTCGCCAGAAGTTACTACAGAGTATTTCATTTAGGAAAGGAATGGAACCAGTGCTGAATAGTGGTGAACAGTGCTTAAGTCAGTTTTTAGTTTAACAAATTTATTGGCAGAGCTTGCAGTACAGTTTGCCTATTCTGAGTAATTCAGTCAGGTCTTGACACTGAGAGTGGTATCACTTCTCACTGCCACGCAGGACAGAGGTTCGTACACAAAGAATGCATCATATTCATTGACAGTACATATACATATATGTAAACACACACACACATACCTAGATCACGCGCACCTACAGTGATTTACTTGCATACACATATACATGTACATATATATATACACACACGCACACATACATACATATACGTCGGTCAGATTCATGTGGGTAATGTCACTTTTCACTGCCATGCAGGACAGAGGTTCGTACACAAAGAATGCATCATATTCATTGACACTATATATAGGTCAGATTCATGTGGGTAATGCCACTGTTCACTGCCTTGCAGGACAGAGGTTCGTACACAAAGAAGGAAATACATCACATTCACCAGCAGCATATATAGGTCAGTGGATCACATACATTGGAGTCATATTCTAATTGAAGACTAATCAGTGTGGGCTACCAAATTTGGGATAAACAGCAAGAATGTCCTCAAGCACACCTGATTCAATGAAGTAATTACATAGATCAAGATACAATAAGTCAGGTGAAAAACAACTCAACAGTAACAGCCGAGTCGTACCCAAGCTAACCTTCACACAGTGAGGTCCCAGGTACCCAGTGATAACTGCCCCCCAGACTAAACAACACCAGCTATGTGTTAATCCGTCCACGATAGGGAGGCCTGGGACAACACCTCATTGAGGTCCTGTGACACCAGACCACATGGTGTCCCCATGATGCTACGACTCCACGTAGTGAATGAGTTGCTACAGCATCATGAGGTTCCTCATAACACCATCTGTGAGGGAGTTACTACACCACGTGATGCCCCTCATAACACCATCTGTGAGGGAATTACTACACCACGTGATGCCCCTCATAACACCATCTGAGGGAGTTACTACACCACGTGATGCCCCTCATAACACCATCTGTGAGGGAGTTACTACACCACGTGATGCCCCTCATAACACCATCTGTGAGGGAATTACTACACCACGTGATGCCCCTCATAACACCATCTGAGGGAGTTACTACACCAAGTGATGCCCCTCATAACACCATCTGTGAGGGAGCTACTACACTACGTGTCTGCTGTTCGACACCTCAGCGTACATGATCTACGTGACCTCCACTGTAAACATTAATCTGTATGTTCCTTCACCTTTCTCTAATGAAGACTTTTGTTAAACCACCAATGTATGTAATAAGTCATTTATGTCCAATGTATATTTTCAGCCTTCGGGCTGCGGAACTCTTTCAATAAACCGTTAATTATTATTATTACACACACACACACACACACAAACACACACACACACACACACACACAAACACACATAATCACCACACAAACACGTCCACTGATCTACATGCGAAGGACAAACACGCCTCCGAATAACATTAATGATAAAACAAACACAGACACACACACCCACACTCTAAGGCTTCAACATGCCAATAATGACCTTCTATACTACTTACACAAGGGTCTAAACACAAGTAAATTGAGGGCTAATAGAACTGGGGTCTGTGGAAGGGTCTATTAGAGGATATATAAGGACTGGGGTCTATGGAAGGGTCTATTAGAGGATATATAAGGACTGGGGTCTATGGAAGGGTCTATTAGAGGATATATAAGGACTGGGGTCTATGGAAGGGTCTATTAGAGGATATATAAGGACTGGGGTCTGTGGAAGGGTCTATTAGGGGATATATAAGGACTGGGGTCTGTGGAAGGGTCTATTAGGGGATATATAAGGACTGGGGTCTATGGAAGGGTCTATTAGAGGATATATAAGGACTGGGGTCTATGGAAGGGTCTATTAGAGGATATATAAGGACTGGGGTCTATGGAAGGGTCTATTAGAGGATATATAAGGACTGGGGTCTGTGGAAGGGTCTATTAGAGGATATATAAGGACTGGGGTCTGTGGAAGGGTCTATTAGAGGATATATAAGGACTGGGGTCTATAGAAGGGTCTATTAGAGGATATATAAGGACTGGGGTCTATGGAAGGGTCTATTAGAGGATATATAAGGACTGGGGTCTATGGAAGGGTCTATTAGGGGATATATAAGGACTGGGGTCTATGGAAGGGTCTATTAGGGGATATATAAGGACTGGGGTCTGTGGAAGGGTCTATTAGGGGATATATAAGGACTGGGGTCTATGGAAGGGTCTATTAGAGGATATATAAGGACTGGGGTCTATGGAAGGGTCTATTAGAGGATATATAAGGACTGGGGTCTGTGGAAGGGTCTATTAGAGAATATATAAGGACTGGGGTCTGTGGAAGGGTCTATTAGAGGATATATAAGGACTGGGGTCTGTGGAAGGGTCATTAGAGGATATATAAGGACTGGGGTCTGTGGAAGGGTCTATTAGAGGATATATAAGGACTGGGGTCTATGGAAGGGTCTATTAGAGGATATATAAGGACTGGGGTCTGTGGAAGGGTCTATTAGAGGATATATAAGGACTGGGGTCTATGGAAGGGTCTATTAGGGGATATATAAGGACTGGGGTCTATGGAAGGGTCTATTAGAGGATATATAAGGACTGGGGTCTGTGGAAGGGTCTATTAGAGGATATATAAGGACTGGGGTCTGTGGAAGGGTCTATTAGAGGATATATAAGGACTGGGGTCTGTGGAAGGGTCTATTAGAGGATATATAAGGACTGGGGTCTGTGGAAGGGTCTATTAGAGGATATATAAGGACTGGGGTCTATGGAAGGGTCTATTAGGGGATATATAAGGACTGGGGTCTATGGAAGGGTCTATTAGAGGATATATAAGGACTGGGGTCTGTGGAAGGGCCTATTAGAGGATATATAAGGACTGGGGTCTGTGGAAGGGTCTATTAGAGGATATATAAGGACTGGGGTCTATGGAAGGGTCTATTAGAGGATATATAAGGACTGGGGTCTATGAAAGGGTCTATTAGAGGATATATAAGGACTGGGGTCTAACTAATAGGACTAAGAGTCTATGGAGGGGGGGGGAGGAAAGGTCTATTATTACTTGGGGCTACTAGAAAGAGGGTCTATTAGAAGTATGGTCTATTGAGAAAAGGGTCTATTACTCGACTGGGGTCTATTAGGACTGGGGACCATTTAGACAGGATGTGACGTCTCTAAATCTGGGAAAAGTTTAGCTCCATTTCGTAGCTTAACAGAGATACAGCAGTGTGAGGCCTGTAACACGATGAGAGAGAGAGAGAGAGAGAGAGAGAGAGAGAGAGAGAGAGAGAGAGAGAGAGAGAGAGAGAGAGAGAGAGAGAGAGAGAGAGAGAGAGAGTCACATTCAATCAAACATAACATATTGACACTGTACTCTCTCTCCCTCTCCCTCTCAACAACAACACACACACACACACACATGAGGTCACAAGAATGTTTACAAGTCCAGTTCAAACATTACCAGATCTATAGTTAATCTATATGTTGACTCTGTTTCTTATATTTTCGTATTGAAAACTTTTGTCAATCAAGTGACCCACTCCCAGCTTCCACCATATGTAACTTATCACCTCTGTTCATTGTGTATTTTCAGCCTTCGGGCTGCCATGCTATTTTAATAAACACACACACTCCAGTGTTGAATAGTGGTGAACAGTGCTTAAGTCAGTGAAAAAACAACTCAACAGTAACAGCCGAGTCGTACCCAAGCTAACCTTCACACAGTGAGGTCCCAGGTACCCAGTGATAACTGCCCCCGAGACTCAACAACACCAGCTATGTGTTAATCCGTCCACGATAGGGAGGCCTGGGACAACACCTCATTGAGGTCCTGTGACACCAGACCACATGGTGTCCCCATGATGCTACGACTCCACGTAGTGAATGAGTTGCTAGAGCATCATGTGAGGTTCCTCATAACACCATCTGTGAGGGAGTTACTACACCACGTGATGCCCCTCATAACGCCATCTGTGAGGGAGTTACTACACCACGTGATGCCCCTCATAACGCCATCTGTGAGGGAGTTACTACACCACGTGATGCCCCTCATAACACCATCTGTGAGGGAGTTACTACACCACGTGATGCCCCTCATAACGCCATCTGTGAGGGAGTTACTACACCACGTGATGCCCCTCATAACACCATCTGCGAGGGAACTACTACACCACGTGATGCCCCTCATAACACCATCTGTGAGGGAACTACTACACCACGTGATGCCCCTCATAACACCATCTGTGAGGGAACTACTACACCACGTGATAACATAAGAACATAAGAAAATAAGGAGTCTGCAATAGGCCGGTTGGCCTGTACATGGCAGCTCCTGTCGAGAGTTACTACCACTCTCTATCATCCGTGAATCTATCTAGCCTCCTTTTGAAGCTTTCCAGAGTTCCAGCACTTACTACAAAGTTGCTAAGCTTGTTCCACTCGTCCACCACCCTATTTGCGAACCAGTTTCTTCCTATCTACCTCCTAAACCTAAACTTATCCAACTTGAACCCGTTGCTCCGAGTCCTATCCTGCTCGGATATTATAAGAACTTTATCTATATCCCCTTTATTGATTCCTTTCACCCACTTATATATTTCTATCATATCTCCCCGCACTCTTCGTCTTTCTAGGGGATGCAAGTTTAGTTTCTTTAACCTATCTTGATATGGAAGGTTTCTAAGTCCCGGAATCATTTTCTTCATTCTTCGCTGCACCGACTCTAGTGAATTTATATCCATTCTATAATAGGGGCACCAGAACTGAACCGCATAATCGAGGTGCGGCCTGACTAGCGCAAGACATAGTTGCAATAAGACCTCTGCACTCTTGTTACTTACACTTCTAGATATAAGAACATAAGAATGGAGGAAACTGCAGCGGGCCTATTGGCCCATACTGGGCAGTCCCGTTTACACCCAACCCCTATTGCTCATATAAGCATCCAACTTATGTTTGAAGCTATTCAGCGTATTCGAGTTAATGATGATATTTGGTAACTTGTTCCATTCATCCACTACTGTTACCAAACCAGTGTTTACCTATTTCACGCCTAAATCTAAATTTGTCTAATTTAAAACCATTGTTAGGAGTTCGCTCCTGGTTGGATAGTTTGAGTACCTTTGTAATGTCCCCTTTGTTTAGCCCTGCCTTCCACTTATACACCTCTATCAGGTCGCCCCTCGCTCTACGTCTCTCAAGGGAGTGCAAATTAAGATGCTTTAACCTGTCTCTATACTCAAGGTTTCTAATGCCCGGGATTAGTCTTGTCATTCTCCTCTGAATTCTTTCCAAGGATTCTATATCCATTCTGTAATACGGTGACCAGAACTGAACTGCGTAATCCAGGTGTGGTCTCACAAGAGCAAGATACAGTTTTAGGATGACCTCGCTAGTCTTGTAACCAACACTCCTTTGTATGAACCCAAGTACTTTATTAGCCTTGTTACGAGCAAAAACACATTGTTTACTTGGCTTAAGGTTCCTACTTATCATTACTCCTAAATCTCTCTCGCAGTCGGATTTCTCTATGGCATCGTTGTTCATCTGGTATCTGGTTTCCCTGTTTACATCTCCTATACTGAGTACTTTACCTTTGTCCACGTTGAATTTCATCTGCCATTTTTCAGACCATTCGAAAAATTTGTTTAGATCTTCCTGTAGTTTTGCTGAGTCCTCGTCAGATTTAATAACACGTCCTATTTTAGTGTCATCAGCAAATTTACTTATGGTGCTGTCTATGCACTGTTTTCTAGGCCGTAGGTCCGGGCTTACAAGTACCCCTAGGTCTCTTTCACAAGTCGACTTCTCTAGGCTGATGTTGTGAGGGAGTTACTACACTACGTGTCTGCTGTTCGACACCTCAGCGTACATGATCTACGTGACCTCCACTGTAAGCATTAATCTGTATGTTCCTTCACCTTTCTCTAATGAAGACTTTTGTTAAACCACCAATGTATGTAATAAGTCATTTATGTCCAATGTATATTTTCAGCCTTCGGGCTGCAGAACTCTTTCAATAAACCGTTAATTATTTTTATTATCACACACACACACACACACAAAAGTCATAAATTTTAACACGGAACTACACGAGGCGGTAGTCAACAGAGTACAGTTATATAAAGTGCGTACAGACGCTCAAGGTTAGGTGTAATACCCTGTGTAGTGAGTGTACCCTGTGTATCTTCTGGTGGAGAGGGGAGGGAGGAGGAGGAATGGTGGTGCAAGTGAAGAAGAAGAATGAGGAAGAGGAGATGAATTTAATGGACTCAGTAGTCATTATTATTATGCTCCTACTACTACTAACACGTTCACGCATCACCACTTAGGAGACAAAAGTAAACTGACTCTACCTTAACTATCCACAGCAACACTATCCTCTTATCCACAATATCCACACAAATAAACATTATTCATACACCCACACATTAACCATATACACCCACAGTATCCACACACCCCAGTATCCACACACCCATAGAATCCACAGAGCTACACCTCCCTCAAGACTCGCCTATTAATAACTGCCCGTAGACAGTGCCAAGGGGTATGACGGGGCGTCTAAAAACAACTTTATATTTGCATGAAACATTATACCAGTGAGACGTGTCCGTGTGGTAACTTGAAACAATATTAACGAACTTGGGCGAAATTTCATGCGTGTATTAACGTCGACACCATCACAGATGACTTCGGTAATGAGACGTTTCCTACAGGTTAATTAGTGTTACCTGTTAAAGTGAACCATCCAGGTAACCAGCAACACCTTCATCTCTCTCAGGTGCACACGCACAATGTGACCCACATCGTGCACCGCTCTCACTCACCTCTCTGCATGGACGGACACACACACACACCTGTACGGACTCACCTGGGAGGTATGTTCAACCCCTTCCTCGTTTCTCTCCTGGACGACATTCCACAAGTACATTGGTATCATTGGTATCATTGGTATCCCGTTAAGTGTGTGTGTGTGTGTGTGTGTGTGTGTGTGTGTGTGTGTTCCTTCCTTCAGAGCTCAATAGTATACACTCATCTGTCAGGTAAGAAAGACAGTGGTACTCTGTTTAGTTTTGTATCAATCACTTTTTACATCTTTTATGAACCGATAAATACACTCACGCAACGCACAATGGACCTACATTTATTTTTTCTCACCAACATCACTTCAATAGGTCTTCCCATTCCGTTATGTGTTAATTTCGTGTGTTGTAACAGTGTGACCTTCACGACCCTCGTCACACACACACACACCAAGGTTGACTCTCTATACACACACACACACACACACACACACACACAGGGTAGCTTGGTTAGGTTAATTTTGTGTTGCAAGTGAAGTAACGCGCTGGTGGCAGAGCAGCAGTTGGAAACAATCACTTTCTCCACCACCAACACACACACACACACACCAAGGTTGACTCTCTCTCAATACACACACACACACACACACCTCAAACATTAAAAAAAATACCTTCATTACCAGGCAGGTGTGGGACATCATACACCTGCATACAATAAAACAGGTGTGGTCATCTTACCTTACCAGGTCACAACACGTACAGGTGTCATCTTACATACCTGTAATTAGAAGAGCAAATTAGATACTGCAGTGTATATACCTAAATAATAATAATTATAATAATAACACACACGAAACACAACACACACGAGTTATCCCTAATATAATCCGACACGTTTTCTGTGCACTAAATCTTCGTTTTCTGTGAACCTTAAAATCTAAACAACTGGCGGACCATAATATTACGTACCCACATACAGGACCGTACCCAGACAAACAGGCACGAACCCAGACAAGCAGGCACGAACCCAGACAAGCAGGAACGAACCCAGACAAGCAGGAACGAACCCAGACAAGCAGGAACGAACCCAGACAAACAAGAGTATTATCTGTCAATTTGTATCACCAAGATCACCACCATTATCAATACTATCACCATTACTATCATCATCACTACCACCATCATCATTACCACCATCATTACCACCACCACCATGGCACTGTAGCTAGAGAGAGTATAGTAAGGCAAGGTATAGTGTACAGTGTCGTGCAGGTAAGTGAAAACGGAGCTCCATTAAGACACAAATTGCTTAAAATCACCATTACATAAGAACCTGGCTAATACCAACATAATTTTGGGTACGAATTATCAACAAACTAAAAATTCAACTTAATCACCAATATTTACATTATTTTGTGTTGTTTATGTTACATCTTTATCATTATTATCATCTATTTATTCTCCAGGTGATCTTGAGGTAAATATAAAGTCTCACGCCAGGAATTGTACCCGAATTATCCGACTTTCCGACTTGACCTGAAATACATGACTTTTTAGACACGATTTACAGCTTCATAACTTTTTAACCGAATTTAATACATTTACCTGAATTACGAACGCTCAGTCTTACCCCGATTAACGAATTTATTTTACGAACGTCACGAATCTTACCCGACTTACGAACTTCACAAATCTTACCCAAAATACGAATTTTTTTTTACATTTTACCCGATTTACGAATAACTTGTGTTCTGTTATTGTTGTCAGGTACAAGAACATGACTTACACTCAACATAGAACTCAAGTGTAATTCGTATATAATTGTTCGTAATGACGTGTTATTATTCGTTATTAATTATTCATGATCATTAACATGTAGGAACGGGGAGGAGGGTTAAATATGCCTCAGAAATTACTTATTGTTTTGGGGTGTGTGTGTGTGTGTGTGTGCGGAAGAATAGAAGAGAGTGTAACAGGTGAGGAGCATAAAAAGTGCACACACACACACACACACACACACTTCCCGGTACTCAGCAATCAATACACAGAAGAAAAGTGTACCTGCTACCACACCCTGTACTGAAAACTACACTCAATATATTTGTTACACTTCCATCTACACCTCGTACCCCTTCTTACACCTCGGACCTTTAACTACACCCAAGAACACCTACTTACACAGGGGAACACATATACACACCCACATTAAACTTCCAGTACACTATTAGACACTATCAATACACCTGAACATACGCCCCAAAGGCTACTTAATATCTACACCCATAAAACTCTTCCACCATCACCTCCTGCACCACTACGGAGTCCCCACTTAATGCCTCACGCCCTTAATGCCCCTCGCCATTAATGCCACACGCCATTAATGCCACACGCCATTAATGCCCCTCGCCCTTAATGCCCCGCCCCACTAACTACTTTAAATATGTCTCTTCACCCCTTGTTATGGCCTAATATGTCAAGTAATTGATTTTCCATATAGGAGGCGTGTTGGTGGAGGTGTGTTGGTGAAGGTGTGTTGGTGGAGATGTGTTGGTGTAGTGTTGGTGAAGGTGTGTTGGTGAAGGTGTTGGTGAAGGTGTGTTGGTGTAGTGTTGGTGAAGGTGTGTTGATGAAGGTGTGTTGGTGAAGGTGTGTTGGTGAAGGTGTGTTGGTGGAGGTGTGTTGGTGGAGGTGTGTTGGTGAAAGTGTGTTGGTGAAGGTGTGTTGGTGGAGGTGTGTTGGTGGAGGTGTGTTGGTGGAGGTGTGTTGGTGAAGGTGTTGGTGGAGGTGTGTTGGTGGTGTGCTGGTGAAGGTGTGTTGGTGAAGGTGTGTTGGTGGAGGTGTGTTGGTGGAGGTGTGTTGGTGGAGGTGTGTTGAAGGTGTGTTGGTGGAGGTGTGTTGGTGAAGGTGTGTTGAAGGTGTGTTGGTGGAGGTGTGTTGGTGGAGGTGTGTTAGTGAAGGTGTGTTGGTGGTGTGTTGGTGGAGGTGTGTTGGTGGAGGTGTGTTGGTGAAGGTGTGTTGGTGGAGGTGTGTTGGTGAAGGTGTGTTGGTGGAGGTGTGTTGGTGAAGGTGTGTTGGTGGAGGTGTGTTGGTGGAGGTGTGTTGGTGAAGGTGTGTTGGTGGAGGTGTGTTGGTGGTGTGTTGGTGAAGGTGTGTTGGTGAAGGTGTGTTGGTGGAGGTGTGTTGGTGAAGGTGTGTTGGTGAAGGTGTGTTGGTGGAGGTGTGTTGGTGGAGGTGTGTTGGTGAAGGTGTGTTGGTGAAGGTGTGTTGGTGAAGGTGTGTTGGTGGTGTGTTGGTGAAGGTGTGTTGGTGGAGGTGTGCTGGTGTAGTGTTGTTGGAGGTGTGTTGGTGAAGGTGTGTTGGTGGAGGTGTGTTGGTGTAGTGTTGGTGGAGGTGTGTTGGTGGAGGTGTGTTGGTGTAGTGTTAGTGAAGGTGTGTTGGTGGAGGTGTGTTGGTGAAGGTGTGTTGGTGAAGGTGTGTTGGTGTAGTGTTGGCAGAGGTAGTACTCAAAGAAGTCGTACTCAAGAATGTCGTCCCACAAAATGTCGTACTGAGAGAATGACTCGTGCCAGCAGTAACTCAAGGACTCACACTTGAGTACGTGACTCAACAGATCGACTGACCACACGAGGAACAACTGAACAAAACACTGTTGTCTCCTGTACTGTCCTCACACACACAGTATACTACACCCAGAACTTAACTACACACAACCCCTACACCCAAGAAGCTTCAGACTGTACATAAACTCATGGGAAGATGTGGTGTAATACCCAGCTGCTAGTGCATAACGATATTTAATATTAAGGTAATAAAAAGGTGGCGAAGGTGTGGGGGAGGCAGCAAGGCCAACCTACCCTTCAGTACCGTCAGCAGCAGTAGTAAGAGCCTCGTCCCTCAACAGGCCTGGATACTCAGCCATAACTCTTGTGCCACACCACCTATGGCTGCCTTCTCCACTACCTCACCACCACACCACATATATCTGTTTTCATACTGAGATGTGAATCGCTATCCCAGCTGAGATGGTGAGGCAGGTATGATGGTGAGCATCACTACAACTTCACTATAAAGTAACTTGTGGTTCCTTTTGTACCACCTTCACTATACTAAAAGTTTCAAGACAAAACTTAACCCCATAAAGTAGTAGTGAGTGAATTACTTTACACTTTTAATAGTGTTGGTTAAGGCGGTGAAGACAGGCCGTCTATATATAGCAGGAGGAGAGGAGTTGAGTGGTGTGGTGTGAGCGGGTCAGGTCAGCTGTCTCGCGCCACACACTCCTCCCCCCAGAGGTACAGTAGTTCCCCACCACACTTAACACTACACTACAGAGTTAACTTAGTGAGTGTACCGACAGGCAGTGACGCCAGCGAGGAATGTGAGGGACGGGGGAGGCAGACCACCTCGGCGCCGACGCCATGCGCAAGCCCACACCGACCTCAGTGCCACGCCGCAGCTTTACCTAACACTATACTCCCCCCATCCTCGATCACCTGTATGTTTACACTCACCAGTCACAACACCTAGTATCTCGGTGAGCTGATGAGAGGACGTGTGAGGCAAGATAGGGAGGTACTCCGGCACACACAGACCAAGTGACGCCATGGGGGTCGACTTACATAAGCTCACCCCTCATCTTCCCCTCCCTCACCCCTCACCCCCACAACACACTACACCACCGACAAGAGCCTGGAGCCATACACCCCTCCAACGGTACCCACGTCAATGACCATTCTCCTACCCACCCCAACCCCTCTTCAAGTCAATAACCTCCCTTCTCCTCTCACCCACATCAACTATCCAACCTCTTCCAACTCTCCCACATCAATGACCTCCAACCCCATTGAGGCGAGGATGACCTTGACACACACACACAAGGTCAGAGCCAGTGTAAGGTTGAGCTGCAGTCTGTTAGAGAGTTGTGTATGTATGTATGTGTGTGTGTGTGTGTGTGTGTGTGTGTGTGTGTGTGTGTGTGTGTGTGTGTGTCTGTGTGTGTGTGTGTGTGTGTGTGTGTGTGTGTGTGTGTGTAGCAGCAACAGTAGTATGGAACCTGTATGTTAAGTGTTAATAATATACACACGTGTTAAAGAGTATCTGTGTGACAGTACACTTGCCTGAATCAATATGAGCTTGGTGGAAGGGGAGGGGGCAGTGGGAGGGGAGGGGGCAGGATAGCAGCTACGCAGTACAGGTGTGACTCTTCTCTCACCTTTACTATACACCCCGTACACCCTCAGTACACCCGGCTCACATATCTACAGTACTGTACTCACCACCTCCCCTCACCTCATCTAAACTAACTAACTTCAGGCGGCGGGGGTGACCAATCAGTACACTTCCTGCTCCGTGGAGTTTGAGTTATAGGGAAGCGGCTATGGTGGTGATATACCGAAAACAGACATGACCCAACCAACTAAACCATGACATTACCTGCGTCTCAATGACACACCTGTGTCGTGCCACACAGGTGTAACTCAATCCTTTAACTTCACCCAAAACAAACCCTGAACTTGGTGAACTGTGTGTGTGTGATACAAGTGGCCACTGGGCCATCAGTCACAAGGTTCTGTCATGTACGTGTTACCAATCACCTCTCAGGTGTGTCAACATGATGTAAATTCACTGCAGGGAGGGAGGAGGGGCTGCTTGCTCGCGTGCGGGCGGAGGTCAGGTTTAGGGTTCGTGTACATAGTGGGCTGAACTGGAAAGCACCACGCCCACCCATACCTGCAAACCACACACGCCCATCTAAACCCTCGCTCTACACCCATCCAATCATCCATAACCAACACCCACCTACACCCATAAACACACACACATACACACCGTCGTTATGACAATGTTTCCCAATATCCACATCCAAGAAACCAGACCACCGGCTCCTCCTTCCTTCTCCTCTTCCTCCTTCCTTATACTCCTCCACCTCCCTCTTCACCCATCACCATTAATTTTCGTCAATATTCGTAGAAGAAAATCTCATAATAACTTTGCCCTCCACAAAAGCTTCCTCGACCCCCCCCCCCGCCCCCCTCCCACAAATTAATGATCTGATTAAAAATAAAATTGACCTCCGTGAAGTAAAGAAAACTCTCTCTCTAACTCTCTCTCTCTCTCTCTCTCTCTCTCTCTCTCTCTCAACAGGTGTACAGTTAGGATGATGGATGACAGGTGTTTCAACATGGCGTCCTTGGAAAAGAATACCTAGAGATGTGTGGGCGTGTGTGGGCGTAGACAACACAGGTGGGCGTGTGTGGGCGGCTAAGAAGGTGAAATGGAGGTAGTGACAGCTTGCTTGATCATGCCTGTGTACATGCCGCCACACACACACACACACACACACACACACACACGTTCTGGTTTCAACCGGAATTAACCAAACACTCGTGACTCATCCAACTTATCTTGACCTAACTTTAACCACACCTTATCCTAACATAACTTAACCTAACCTAACATAAGTTAACCTAACCACACAGGTTAAATGTCCCACCAATGATTAAATAACCACAACGACTAACACATAACCCGCAGCATTACAACCACCCCTCCAACACCATCACAACCACCCCTCCAACACCATCACAACCACCCCTCCAACACCATTACAACCACCCCTCCAACACCATCACAACCACCCCTCCAACACCATCACAACCACCCCTCCAACACCATTACAACCACCCCTCCAACACCATCACAACCACCCCTCCAACACCATCACCACCACCCCTCCAACACCATCACCACCACCCCTCCAACACCATCACCACCACCCCTCCAACACCATCACAACCACCCCTCCAACACCATCACAACCACCCCTCCAACACCATCACAACCACCCCTCCAACACCATCACAAATATTCCATAGCCACAACCACCACAGAAGAGGTCAGGGTACAAAATGGTGGGTCAGAGGGTAACATGACCGGGTGTGTGTCCAAGGTTGGCTTCAGAGATACGGACCCATTAAAGGTATGACGAACCCAACACGCCTCCTGGGTACGGACTCAAAAAGGTTCATAACGTGTGTGTGTGTCTTACAACCGGACGTTACAGAAGGGTGCTTTTAACGGGGCTAGTTACACCACGACACATAGCTGGAACCTAAACTAACCTGACCTAACGTAACCTAATCTAGCTTAACTTAACCTAAGCCCCCTCCTTCAGATTTACTACTACAGCCGTCAGTAGAGAAGCCTTTGGGCGGGCCGCGGGTACTGCAGTAGGTCACCTGTCTTACACCATAGAACATAAGAATGGAGGAAACTGCAGCGGGCCTATTGGCCCATACTGGGCAGTCCCGTTTACACCCAACCCCTATTGCTCATATAAGCATCCAACCTATGTTTGAAGCAATTCAGCGTATTCGAGTTAATGATGATATTTGGTAACTTGTTCCATTCATCCACTACTCTGTTTCCAAACCAGTGTTTACCTATTTCACGCCTAAATCTAAATTTGTCTAATTTAAAGCCATTGTTACGAGTTCGCTCCTGGTTGAATAGTTTGAGTACCTTTGTAATGTCCCCTTTGTTTAGCCCTGACTTCCACTTATACACCTCTATCAGGTCGCCCCTCGCTCTACGTCTCTCGAGGGAGTGCAAATTAAGATGCTTTAACCTGTCTCTATACTCAAGGTTCCTAATGCCCGGGATTAGTCTTGTCATTCTCCTCTGAATTCTTTCCAAGGATTCTATATCCATTCTGTAACACGGTGACCAGAACTGAACTGGGTAATCCTGTGTTAACCATCATCTTCGAAGGGAAGAAGGCTTGAATTTGTAGCCACACACACACCCTAATTACGGCACCATGGGAATCGAACCAGTGTACTAAGAGTCGAAGCCATGTACTGACGCCGAGAAAACCAGGTGATTCGAACCCATATACTTGAAGAGATTCGAAGCCACGTTTGAATGAACCAGATACAAAAGATAATTGCCCATAACATTACAACAAAGCCGAGCGTCGAACCTTTGTACTGACAAGACAAGAGGCGAGGGTTGAGACAGGACAAGGAGTCGTGGGGGAGGCAAGGGAAGGTCGAACCCGTGTCCTTAAAACATGTGTGTCGAGAGTAAACACCAGGGGTACGTGACTCACCACATCCTTTATGACGTCACAACTCTCCTTCCGTCTCCCTCTCACCACTCTCCTCCCATGGCAACGATCAATGCTCTCTCTCTCTCCCTCCCCTCTCCTTCCGTCTCCCTCTCACCACTCTCCTCCCATGGCAACGATCAATGCTCTCTCTCTCTCTCTCCATCCTCTTATTTATCTATTCTAGTCAAGCTTAAATATTAGTTAATCATGTAGTAGCCCTAATAATAATAATAATAATAATAATAATAATAATAATAATAATGATGATGATGATAATTGAAGAACAAGAATAAGAACGTCATCATCACTTCACCTGCCGGGTTCCCCTCATTAACTCTGGACATCCCACCTTAACTGAAGCCTCCTGGCGCAGTGGTGGCGACTTGCGAAACACTGACGAGAAACCCAGGGTCGATATCCATTGAGTCTCAGTGTTAATGTTGTCTCCTAACTGGTGTGTTAAGTGAAGGTATCTAGTTAAGGTAGAGTCTCAGTGTTAATGTTGTCCCCTAACTGGTGTGTTAAGTGAAGGTATCTAGTTAAGGTAGAGTCTCAGTGTTAATGTTGTCTCCTAACTGGTGTGTTAAGTGAAGGTATCTAGTTAAGGTAGAGTCTCAGTGTTAATGTTGTCTCCTAACTGGTGTGTTAAGTGAAGGTATCTAGTTAAGGTAGAGTCTCAGTGTTAATGTTGTCTCCTAACTGGTGTGTTAAGTGAAGGTATCTAGTTAAGGTAGAGTCTCAGTGTTAATGTTGTCTCCTAACTGGTGTGTTAAGTGAAGGTATCTAGTTAAGGTAGAGTCTCAGTGTTAATGTTGTCTCCTAACTGGTGTGTTAAGTGAAGGTATCTAGTTAAGGTAGAGTCTCAGTGTTAATGTTGTCTCCTAACTGGTGGTGTTAAGTGAAGGTATCTAGTTAAGGTAGAGTCTCAGTGTTAATGTTGTCTCCTAACTGGTGTGTTAAGTGAAGGTATCTAGTTAAGGTAGAGTCTCAGTGTTAATGTTGTCTCCTAACTGGTGTGTTAAGTGAAGGTATCTAGTTAAGGTAGAGTCTCAGTGTTAATGTTGTCTCCTAACTGGTGTGTTAAGTGAAGGCATCTAGTTAAGGTAGAGTCTCAGTGTAATGTTGTCTCCTAACTGGTGTGTTAAGTGAAGGTATCTAGTTAAGGTAGAGTCTCAGTGTTAATGTTGTCTCCTAACTGGTGTGTTAAGTGAAGGTATCTAGTTAAGGTAGAGTCTCAGTGTTAATGTTGTCTCCTAACTGGTGTGTTAAGTGAAGGTATCTAGTTAAGGTAGAGTCTCAGTGTTAATGTTGGTGGCAGTGTTGTCAGAGTAACAGAAGGTGGTACAGTAGCAGTAGTGTTGTTACAGGTGTATTAAGTAGAATGACACAGCACTAACAGGTGAAAGTATGTAAGTAGATGTGTGTCTCTCTCTCTCTCTCTCTCTCTCTCTCTAAAAGCGTCAGAAAAGTATGGGAAAATCCACAGAAATTTCCCAGTGTTGCATAATCTCTCTCTCTCTCTCTCTCTCACACATTTTCCTACATTTGTCACTCTACTTACAACATCAAAATGAATTCTCAGATAACCTGGTATTCTTAAGTTCAGTTTCCATTTCGTTATACATGCGAGACATTAACGAACGGTCTCACCTCACTTACGACACCAAACCAGACTCCCAAAGTTCTCGTTAAGTGATGTATCCCGTTAACAGATACACGAGAATGATACGAACTCGTTCACTTTATATACGACATACGAGTGTATATGGATTATTTTAGGGGCATTACAGTCACCTACAACACAGCCACTTACAGCACTCAACCTCCAACAACACAGCCACCTGCAACAGTCACTTACAACACTCAACCTCCAACAACACAGCCACCTGCAACAGCCACCTACAACACAGTCACTTACAACACTCAACCTCCAACAACACAACCACCTGCAACAGCCACCTACAACACAGTCACTTACAACACTCAACCTCCAACAACACAGCCACCTGCAACAGCCACCTACAACACAGCCACTTACAACACTCAACCTCCAACAACACAGCCACCTACAACACAGTCACTTACAACACTCAACCTCCAACAACACAGCCACCTGCAACAGCCACCTACAACACAGCCACTTACAACACTCAACCTCCAACAACACAGCCACCTGCAACAGCCACCTACAACACAGTCACTTACAACACTCAACCTCCAACAACACAGCCACCTGCAACAGCCACCTACAACACAGCCACTTACAACACTCAACCTCCAACAACACAGCCACTTACAACACTCAACCTCCAACAACACAGCCACCTGCAACAGCCACCTACAACACAGCCACTTACAACACAGGAGGTAAGGTCAGCTTCTGGGTATATTAGGGAATTTCCCGAGTTAACTTGGAGGTCAGTATTAAGGCAGCAAAAACACCACTGCTGTCTTGTGTGTGTTTGTGGGGGGAGGAGGGGTGGTGGGGTGGTAGTGGTGCTGGTGGTGATAATGGTTCCTGCTTCACATCTAGACAGATAGATATTTTCTGAAGTAAATCATTACCATAACTAGCATCTCTATGAAAGCCTTAAATGATCTCTCAATAACCACCACCATCTCTACCACTAACTACCACAATCCATTCCCACCACTACCACGACTAACACACCACCCGAAGAAGAGAAAGCTGTGAGGTACTGAGTGCAAAGTGTATTGGGTGAACCTGTCACACACACACACAACTGGTATTAAGAGAACCTAGCTAGTTAAGGTTTAATCCTCACTCTATTATGTGTTTTATATCAAGGGAACGTAAGAGTGTGGTAGTGAGCGTGTGGGGTGTGGTAGTGAGCGTGTGGGGTGTGGTAGTGAGCGTGTGGGGTGTGGTAGTGACCGTGTGGGGTGTGGTAGTGAACGTGTGGGGTGTGGTAGTGAGCGTGTGGGGTGTGGTAGTGACCGTGTGGGGTGTGGTAGTGAACGTGTGGGGTGTGGTAGTGAGCGTGTGGGGTGTGGTAGTGAGCGTGTGGGGTGTGGTAGTGAGCGTGTGGGGTGTGGTAGTGACCGTGTGGGGTGTGGTAGTGACCGTGTGGGGTGTGGTAGTGAGCGTGTGGGGTGTGGTAGTGAGCGTGTGGGGTGTGGTAGTGAGCGTGTGGGGTGTGGTAGTGAGCGTGTGGGGTGTGGTAGTGAGCGTGTGGGGTGTGGTAGTGACCGTGTGGGGTGTGGTAGTGAACGTGTGGGGTGATTAAAGACTTTGTTGTGACTCTGGGAAGCTTAGAACGTTTTCAAGTGAAGAGAAAGTTTCACCACGTTATCGAAAGCTTCCATCCTGTGTGGTGACTGACACACACACACACACACACACCTATCTCTAGGACCAACACACTCTTATCTCATACGATTATAACAAACACAAACTATATATTTTAAAACAAACAAATAGCTTTAATTAGGAGACAACTTTGACTGCATTACATTAAACCTGAGTTAATATTACGTGTGTGTGTGTGTGTTGTTGTTGTTGTTGAAGGCTATACACGGAGGTATCTTGAATAACCTTGAAGGGTGGAGGTGGTGGGTGGGCTAGGTGATGAACACACACACACACACACACACACACAGATACATTCATCCTAAAGTAACACATAAGTGACATGAACACCGTATGACATCATTGTGTATTCCTGCAACAGATCATTTCAAGAAGACCTTCCCCTCCTCTCCCCTTCCCTCTCCCCCTCCCCCTTTCTCCACCGGACACATCTTTTGGGTCACAACAGCGTAGGATACCGGGGTAAATCTTTCCTTCTATAGGATTTCTACATTTCATTCTGGGAGTCCCGTTCACACACCTCGCCCTATGGCTAGTGTACTGAGAACTGCCAGGGCCGGGGAGAGAGAACCATCGTTGCAACACCATCTAGTGACGCAAACGACCATCTTGTGATCTTAATATTTATAAGGATGTGTAGTGATGTTTTTGTTACCGGTGTGTGTATGGTGATAATGGTGATAGTGTTGTGATGGTGTCAGCAGATAGTAGTGGTGATCATGATGATGATAGTGTCAATTTACATCACTCTTTCACCATCTCTGATCACCAGCTCAGACCACCAGGACACACCCTACGCCTTTTCTTCCTTAGTAAGACAAAGGCGCCAGGACAACGATACAATGGTGATTTATTAACAGGAAAATTGGGAACTTAACAGTTCTCTCTCTCTCTCTCTCTCTCTCTCTCTCTCTCTCCCTCTCTCTCTCTCTCTCTATCATCACTGGGTGGCCTCAAAACATTGCCTTGGTGACTGGGTAATTCCACACTATGATGCTGCAACACACACACGCACATGACCCAGCAAGTGTGTATATCTGGAATACGTGATTAAATAAAGGTGATATAACAAAGACACTTCAACTACTACACCAGGACCGAACATGATAGGTTAGGTTAGACTAAGATAGGACAGGATAGGTAAGGATAAGTAACCACATTAGGGGCCGGGCACCGTGATGGTAGGTGATGTGTCAGCGAGAAGCCATGCCACATTCTTGGCACCCGTGGCACTCTGCCCTCTAGTGGTGGTAGATGATGATGGTGGTACATTGTTTGTTGAACTGGTGGTGACTGATGTAGTGGTGGTTGTAGCTCAGGTTAACTCCATTCATCTCCTATTACCTATTATGTCCTACATGCCTCAACCAATCCCCTTCCTTCATCAAGCTGACGTCATCAAAACGGAATTCATGTTGATTGACCAACAGGAACGAAGGATAACAATGGCATCACAAAATAAACGTCACGGATTTATTCAGCCGATGACAGGGACAGTAACCTATGACGTGTGCGCCTTTTCCACCAATAAGCACGGCGGTGGGGAAACGATGACGTGGAAAGGAACCAATGAGAAGGGAACATAGTGGTGACGTCACGTAGATGATGTCATGGTGTGAGATAAATGCGGTGGTGACCTCACACTTGCCCCCACAAGTTGTCCCGCCCACTGTTCTCCCCTCCCCAGCTGACGCCATAAATATATCGAGTGATTACAAAATGGCTTTCTGGATTTAAACATCAGCACCGCCATCACTATCATCACCATTACCACCATCATCATCACTCACTGTCACGTGCCATGACAATCTTGACACCTTGTCATGACCTACCACGGGGCAGTCACACACACACACCTGTCATGTGACGAACACTTAAACAACAATTATAGCTACAGTGACCTTGATCCCCTTGATCTTAACCCCATAAATATACATTTAACCCCTCCAACACGACCCTACACCCCTCCAACACCACCCCTCCCCCTCCAACACGACCCTACACCCCTCCAACACCACCCCTCCCCCTCCAACACGACCCTACACCCTACACCCCTCCAACACCACCCCTCCAACACCACCCCTCCCCCTCCAACACCACCATACACCCCTCCAACACCACCATACACCCCTCCAACACCACCATACACCCCTCCAACACCACCCCTCCCCCTCCAACACCACCCTTCACCCCTCCAACACCACCCCTCACCCCTCCAACACCACCCCTCACCCCTCCAACACCACCCTACACCCCTCCAACACCACCCCTCCCCCTCCAACACCACCCCCCACCAAGGTCTCTCTCGCTCACCATCACAGAGAACGGGGCCGCCAACCCAAGATTTCACCGATAACTTAAGTAAACTGACGCTGACATGGCCAAGTTTTTTTAAAAGCATATTTTAATGATGCTTGGGGAATGGTGGTGGTGGTGGTGGTGACTATAACAACCACAACATAAGACTTACGTATACACACACACACACACAACACATACTTCACATTCAAACAATTTACACAGGAAACGTGCACACATACCTAACAGGCGCACACACAGACGTACACAATAATAAGCGGTGAATCAGAGGCAGGTGTGGATGATCAATAACTCCCTGTCATAGTCCGCCGCCACTCATAAACCTTTACCTATGAGTAAGGTGATAACATTACATATAGTAAGAGCATAGGTATAACAGGGTATATAACACAATAGGTATAACAAGGTACAGTGTTCTTTATGACAGATGCACACAGGGCCTTTTTGATCACCTTGCATAGCCCCTGTACTGATATTCTTTGGCGTTGGTTACAGTTAGGTTAGGATAGGGTACTATAATATAGGTTGGGATAGGTTAGGTTAGGATAGGTTAGGTTAGGATAGGTTAGGTTGGGATAGGTTAGACAACAACTAAAAGAAGAAACATTAACAACTACAGCAAACATTATTAACAACAACAATATTAACACCACCACCTAACCTGTCACTGGTTCCGGTTCATACATCAGCAGGTGCCGAGGTGAAGGCAGGTGACCCACTTGAGTGATAAAAGGTAAACACGGTTCTTGAGATGGTGGCGCCGCTTCGTCGCCCGCCCCTCCCCGACCACGCCCATACCCCTACCCACCCACCCACGCCCATCGTGACACGCTCAAATACCGAGACGCCCATGTTGCTACCGTCGGCATGTGAACAGTGGAATGTATACCTTATATGGTGAGGAGTGTAGGCTGGCTGCTACTACTACTGCCTCCACTACTACTACTACTACTACCTCCACAACTACTACTACCTCCACTACTACTACTGCCTCCACTACTACTACTACCTCCACAACTACTACTACCTCCACTACTACTACTACAACTACCTCCACTACTACTACTACCTCCACTACTACAACTACCTCCACTACTACTACTACTACCATCAACGTGTCTAAAACATATTCTCTGGCGTTACACACTTGCTACAGGTGTATTACATCAGTAGGTTGAGGCGTAACGCCAGGTAGAGTGATGTACCTGGTGACAAGTGATTATGTATAGTGAACGTTACCACACCAACCAGTGCCAGTGAGAGCGATCGATAACGCCTGATGGAGGTTCTTTTGTCTTAATAAGTGCGTCTGGCGTTCTTTTTCAACCAATACTGTAACTCTTGATTGACGGGCGTTCGCCTATACTGACAGACGAGGACAAGACAAGAGGCGCTGTTACCTTTGTCTGTCAGGTGACTAAAGTTAACTTACCTGGCCCGTGTGATAGTGTGTCTTCCATCACCCTGCCTCACCCTCCCTCACCCTCCCTCAACCTGCCTCACCCTCCCTCAACCTCCATCTGCCTCACACTGCTTCACCCTCCCTCAACCTCACTCACACTGCCTCACCCTACCACACCCTTCCTCACCCTGCCGTACACTAGCACGTGTCAGGTGTTTGTAAACAAGTCTGACCACGTGTTACCTGGAGGGAGTAACACCTTCACCTGGAACTAGACACACAGGTCACCTTCACACACCTACACCTGTGACCTAACCTAACCCACCACCACCTGTCTCTCTGTCACCTAACCCACCACCACCACCTGTCTCTCAGTCACCTTGAACCACCTGGGTGAGGGGGAGACCGTGACACAGTGGAGTCAATAGTCATCAATTAGACAGTGCCAAGTGCCACACATGGTCCACTCACTCACTCACTCACTCGCTCGCTCATTCACTCACTCGCTCGCTCGCTCGCTCCTAAAATTAATTACAATAACAACATATTATTACTGTAATCTAAAATATATATATTTTTTTTATTATTTAACCTCATGTATTTTAGTGTATAAGTTTTAATTAGCTCCCCGCCAATATCGCCAAAATTACGCGATTATGATACATCTGTGATCTAACCAAAATCACGACTAATTAAACCTTTCCGCCAATCTCGCCAAATTAAAACACACACACACACACAATTTTGCAATAAACCGTTATTATTATCACATAGATTCTCTCCCTCTCATTAAGACAGGGGCCCATGAAGACAGGGGCCCATTAAGACAAGGACATGTAGATGGGGCCAACATGTACAGGAGGCCAACAGGTAAGCAACAGAAGGCAACGGAAGATACTCAACAGGCTAACGGCGTGAAACAAGTGGTGGTGTTAATGTGAACCGAACCAACAGTGGCTTACCGAGTCACATCCTCTCACCACCAACTGTCATCACCATCAACTGTCACCATCCACTGTCACCATCCACTGCCACCCACCACTACCACCAGCCAGGGTAGCAACTCACCCACCCGCACCATCACCAGCTAAATGCACGGGTCACTATTTAACTGAACGCCGCCCACCACGCCCACGCCCATCTGGCCTTTATGTGTCACCTCCTGGCCAGATGCCGATACAGTCTACACACCTAGCAAGCTGGTTCATGTAGGTTAGGTCAAAGGTTAAGTTACCTTGACGAGTGATCCAGGTGATGAACACAAATACAGTTAACATTTAGTTGAGCCAAGTGCATGAACAAGCGGGTAAGGGGGGGGGGGGACAGAAAGGTGAACTATGAAGTCATCAACAGGTGTGGACCAGGTGACGCCACTGAACAAACACCTTTACACCCACCACCACCACCAGACCTACTACCACCACTAACATACCTACAACAATCACCACAACCTTTACCAAGGGAGCTCTCTCTCTCTCTCTCTCTCTCTCTCTCTCTCTCTCTCTCTCCCACACACTTATGTCAACACTACAACCACGTCTAGGATAGGTTCTGATGTGTTTGTTTAACCCTTTGAGTATGATTCAACCCTTCGAGGAGTTAACATCGTACTCAAGGGCTTAAAACATCGTAATCAAGGACTTAAAACATGGTACTCAAGGGCTTAAAACATCGTACTCAAGGGCTTAAAACCTCGTAATCAAGGGCTTAAAACATGGTACTCAAGGGCTTAAAACCTCGTATAATTGCTTAAGATTAACCCCATGAGTACGAAGTATAAATCCCAACTGTACAGGATCAACACATGCCTCAGGTGATGGCGTGACCAGACCGTGACCAGCCCGTGACCAGACCGTGACCAGCCCGTGACCAGACATAGAGAGATATAGATATTTTATTGACCACAACACATGAATAACGAGTTTACACTAAAATTTCACATAAAATGGTCCAAATGTTTTAAAACACCAAACATTAATAAAAGCTGACTAATTCAACCAGTAACTAGGAGACACCAGCGCCGCGCATAGTGTTCAGTAACGGGTATTGATTAACCTCAGTACTGGGAGTTGTGTGGGGTGTACTGGGTGTTGTGTTGTGCTGGGTGTTGTGCTGGGTGTTGTGTTGTGCTGGGTGTTGTGCTGGGTGTTGTGTTGTGTGGGGTGTTGTGCTGGGTGTTGTGCTGGGTGTTGTGTTGTGTGGGGTGTTGTGCTGGGTGTTGTGTTGTGTGGGGTGTTGTGCTGGGTGTTGTGTTGTGTGGGGTGTTGTGCTGGGTGTTGTGCTGGGTGTTGTGTTGTGTGGGGTGTTGTGCTGGGTGTTGTGTTGTGTGGGGTGTTGTGCTGGGTGTTGTGCTGGGTGTTGTGTTGTGTGGGGTGTTGTGCTGGGTGTTGTGTTGTGTGGGGTGTTGTGTACTGGGTGTTGTGTTGTGTGGGGTGTTGTGCTGGGTGTTGTGTTGTGTGGGGTGTTGTGCTGGGTGTTGTGTTGTGCTGGGTGTTGTGCTGGGTGTTGTGCTGGGTGTTGTGTTGTGTGGGGTGTTGTGCTGGGTGTTGTGCTGGGTGTTGTGCTGGGTGTTGTGTTGTGTGGGGTGTTGTGCTGGGTGTTGTGCTGGGTGTTGTGTTGTGTGGGGTGTTGTGCTGGGTGTTGTGTTGTGTGGGGTGTTGTGTACTGGGTGTTGTGTTGTGTGGGGTGTTGTGTTGTGTGGGGTGTTGTGCTGGGTGTTGTGTTGTGTGGGGTGTTGTGCTGGGTGTTGTGCTGGGTGTTGTGTTGTGTGGGGTGTTGTGCTGGGTGTTGTGCTGGGTGTTGTGTTGTGTGGGGTGTTGTGCTGGGTGTTGTGTTGTGTGGGGTGTTGTGCTGGGTGTTGTGTTGTGTGGGGTGTTGTGTACTGGGTGTTGTGCTGGGTGTTGTGTTGTGTGGGGTGTTGTGCTGGGTGTTGTGTTGTGTGGGGTGTTGTGCTGGGTGTTGTGCTGGGTGTTGTGTTGTGTGGGGTGTTGTGCTGGGTGTTGTGTTGTGTGGGGTGTTGTGTACTGGGTGTTGTGTTGTGTGGGGTGTTGTACTGGGTGTTGTGCTGGGTGTTGTGTTGTGTGGGGTGTTGTGTACTGGGTGTTGTGTTGTGTGGGGTGTTGTGCTGGGTGTTGTGTTGTGCTGGGTGTTGTGTACTGGGTGTTGTGTTGTGTGGGGTGTTGTGCTGGGTGTTGTGTTGTGTGGGGTGTTGTACTGGGTGTTGTGCTGGGTGTTGTGTTGTGTGGGGTGTTGTGCTGGGTGTTGTGTTGTTGTGTGTTGGTGGTGCTATGTGGAGCTATTAGTGGTGGTGGTGGTGGTGGTGATACTTTAAGTAGTGGTGATGGAGCTAGTAGTGGTGATGGTGGTGGTGGTAGTAGTGGTGGTGGAGCTAGTGGTGGTGGTGGTAATAGTGGAGCTATTAGTGGTGGTGGTGGTGGTGGTAATAGTGGAGCTATTAGTGGTGGTGGTGGTGGTGGTGGTGGTGGTAATAGTGGAGCTATTAGTGGTGGTGGTGGTGGTGGTGGTAATAGTGGAGCTATTAGTGGTGGTGGTGGTAGTGGTGGTGGTGGTGGTGGTGATACTTTAAGTAGTGGTGATGGAGCTAGTAGTGGTGATGGTGGTGATGGTGGTAGTAGTGGTGGTGGAGCCAGTGGTGGTGGTGGTAATAGTGGAGCTATTAGTGGTGGTGGTGGTGGTGGTGGTAATAGTGGAGCTATTAGTGGTGGTGGTGGTGGTAATAGTGGAGCTATTAGTGGTGGTGGTGGTGGTAGTAGTGGTGGTGGTGGTGGTGGTGGTGGAGCTAGTGGTGGTGGTGGAGCTAGTAGTGGTGGTGGTGGTGGTGGTAGTAATGGTGGTGGTGGTGGTGGTGGAGCTAGTAGTGGTGGTAGTAGTGGAGCTAGTAGTAGTAGTAGTAGTAGTGGTGGTGGTGGTGGTGGTGGAGCTAGTAGTGGTGGTGGTGGTGGTAATAGTGGAGCTATTAGTGGTGGTGGTGGTAGTAGTGGTGGTGGTGGTGGTGATACTTTAAGTAGTGGTGATGGAGCTGGTGGTGGTGGTAATAGAGTAGTGGAGCTATTAGTGGTGGTGGGAGGTGGCAGCCACTAACGCAGGGGTCAACGTCCTGACCAAAACCTACCTCTACCCCCTCCCCCTCCCCTTCCTCCTCCTCCACTTACTTATTCATCAACAACACCAAGACATTCATCATCCATAAAACACACACACACACACACACACACACACACACACACACACGTATTAGGACATACATTAGTTACATCACCTGATAATTAAACACTATAACGCTACCTGGTGGTTGAATCCATGGGAATATGTTATGTTAGGTTAGGTTAGGTTAGGGTGTTCAACAGGTGAAATAAACTGGGGCGAGTTTTCTTCAGGTGATGTCATTAATTTATTGTAATATTTTAAAAGTTTTTGTTATATAAAACACAGGAGGTAAATATTTGATTCCAGAGCGAGTTGTTGCCGCGAGGAGGCGTGAGGCGGCTTGTGAGGAGTTGATTACCACAGTGTACACACCTGACCACCTTACCTGGCCAGGGTGATGACTGCTCCCCTCCCCGTCCCTCCCTCCATGCCTGCCTCCCTGCCTGACTCATATACTGATGACAACACTGTTATGTAATGTCTCTTGTCACACACACACACACACACACACACACACACACACACACAGAGTTAAATACGAAGACTCACGTGTAACCTTGAACTTCAGCTGAGAACCTCCTGCTTCCCTACCTGAGAATGTAAACATCTCTCTCTCTCTCTCTCCCTCGCCTCCTGACCGTCAAGCACAACTTCCTGACCTAACCTCCACCACACATATCTGCCTCCTACTCTTCCTCCATCTACCAGTGCCTCAGTGCCATCAATGAGTGCCAACACCATGACCGAGTGAACGCACGGTGCCATCAGTATACTGAGAGGACTGTATGGCACTAAGAGGCAGTGCCATTAATATACAGACAGGGGGTGGTACTATAGACGGTGTAGACTGAACAAAAGTTTACCAATACAACAAGGACCAAAGTGCCATTAAATGGGTGCCAGAGAGATAATGGGAGTGCCACAATAACAGCCAGCAGGTGGTTAAGTCACAACTACTAAGGCTGTTCATTACTAGTCAACCTACATAGTGATAACTGCTCAGCGACACTAAAATAACAGAGTATCGCAACACCTGTCAGTCAGATCAGTAGCTGACTAAACAGTGCCCCCAAAACATGTCTCTGACACACACACAAACACACTACATATCTTTACTGAGTGCAACACGTTAACGGCCTCTGAGTGTCATGATGCACTCTCACACTCAACCGATCTGTGTCATGTTGCACTCTGACTCACACTCAACACTACAAAGTATGGATGAGTGTGCTGTGTTGCACTCACACTCAACGCTACGATGTATGGATGAGAGTATTGTGCTGCACTCACACTCAACGCTGTAACTCAGAGATGGGTCAGTGTGGAAAGGTGAGTCTGGTGGAGGGAAAGATGAAGGTGGTGATGGAGTACTGGGTGGAGGAAGGTGCGAAGGTGGGTGGAGGAAGGTGCGAGGGTGGGTGGAGGAAGGTGCGAGGGTGGGTGGAGGAAGGTGCGAAGGTGGGTGGAGGAAGATGTGAGGGTGGGTGGAGGAAGATGTGAGGGTGGGTGGAGGAAGATGTGAGGGTGGGTGGAGGAAGGTGCAAGGGTGGGTGGAGGAAGGTGCAAGGGTGGGTGGAGGAAGGTGCGAGGGTGGGTGGAGGAAGGTGCGAGGGTGGGTGGAGGAAGATGTGAGGGTGGGTGGAGGAAGGTGCAAGGGTGGGTGGAGGAAGGTGCGAGGGCGGGTGGAGGAAGGTGCGAGGGCGGGTGGAGGAAGGTGCGAGGGTGGGTGGAGGAAGGTGCAAGGGTGGGTGGAGGAAGGTGCGAGGGTGGGTGGAGGAAGATGTGAGGGTGGGTGGAGGAAGGTGCGAGGGTGGGTGGAGGAAGATGTGAGGGTGGGTGGAGGAAGATGTGAGGGTGGGTGGAGGAAGGTGCGAGGGTGGGTGGAGGAAGGTGCGAGGGTGGGTGGAGGAAGATGTGAGGGTGGGTGGAGGAAGGTGCGAGGGTGGGTGGAGGAAGATGTGAGGGTGGGTGGAGGAAGATGTGAGGGTGGGTGGAGGAAGGTGTGAGGGTGGGTGGAGGTGAGGTGAGAGGGCAGAAGGTCAGCTGAACATAAATTAACGCTGCCATTACCACGACCCTGAACACACCGCCCCTTCCTACCCCCCCTTCCCTTCTCCCTCATTCTATTCCTCCCTTCTTCCCTACTCCTCCCTCCCTTCCTTCCTTCCTTCCCCCCTTCCCTTCTCCCTCATTCTGTTCCTCCCTTCTTACCTACTCCTTCCTTCCTTCCTTCCTCCTCCCTCTTCTTCCTTCCTTCTCTCATTTTCTTCCTCCTTCCTTCATTCTCCCTCTCTCCTCTTCCTTCCCCTCCCTCCTCCCCTTCTCTCCATCATTACACAGTGTGTTTGTAAGTGTTGGTGAGGCAGGTGAGAGAGTGAGTGTATGTGATGTATATGACGTTATGTTTATCAGTAGCGAGGTGGTGTGGCGAGGTGGTGTGGTGTGGGTGGCGAGGTGTGTGTGGTGAAGTGAGGTGTGTGTGGTGGGGGGGGGGGGGGGCCGTTGGGTCAGAAAGAGCGTGGGACAGACTCGTACCACCAGTGAGCTTCATCTTCGCCAGGTGTCAGCCCAGACCCACCTCTCTCTCTCTCTCTCTCAGGGATAACTAAACAAGTCACACCTGTCGACCGTAATTTACAATAAGTCCGTAAAAATACAACAACTATCGCACATTACTATAAACAAAACACCATTAATATCCAAAGGTAATACCCCCAAAACACTTGACAAACGCAAAGGATTATTAATCTCTCCAGGTAATCTCCACCAACACAGGTTAATTAATTTCTTGATCATTGGAGATAAAAACAATGTTGTGTGTCCATTCTATTCGGATTATTTGTTTTTGGTGAAGATAGACATTTGTTCTCTAATGATAACTGCTGTAACAGGAGTGTTCTATTGTGTGAGGAGAGCCGTGTGGCGTTCGAGTTACCTGGCATAACACAGTGCCAAGACTCCCGTGACCAAGTGGATTTGTGGAAGAGTGCCACAGTGCCACACCCCCGCCCCCCCCACACACTTGCCCCAACCACACCCCTGCCCCCCCCCTCCCACCACACACCGGCTGAAATATAACTGCACCTGGGACGGAAAACTGAGAACAGGTGTGTTTTGTGACACACACACACACACACCATGTTTTTCCTCCGTGATGTACAACTTGTGGCCGGGAAGACAATACTCAAGGTGAACTTGTGTGCGTGACCAAGTTAACTAACACACGAGATACTTAAAACTATATTACTTTTACTTGTGTGTGTGTACAGGTAGACGGACACGACAGACTGTTCTTACCTGAGGGAGAAAAAGACAGTTGTGGTTAATTAATGAAGCCAAGGCGCTGCCAGGTACACACTAATAATGATAATAATTAAGGCAGGTATAATAACAACACAAATATCAACAGAGCGCTTACAACGGTTGTAACAACAGGCACTAAGCCGTGACATTAACGGGACAGATCACAGCCAAGGGGGACCCTTGTCACGGTAATAACGGGGTGACAGTAAACTGAGTAACGGGGAGAGTAAATTATATCGTTGGAACTCATTAGTAACGGTCAGAGTGGTAACAGGAGTGACGTTGGTAATAGACGCGTGTGACAGTACCTACCACACACGCAGGTACAGAGATGTATAGAACACCTCATCAGTTGTTCACCTTAATATCAGCCAGACAGCTTCCATGAGGGTTGAGTACACACACCACCACCTTCTCTCACAGGTCCGGTTCCCTCCACCACTAGCGGAGGGAGGGAGTATGCCACTAACAAGCAACACCTCAGGTACAGTGAGGCGGCGGTAAGACTGCCAGGATCTCTCACCTGAGACTCTGTGTTTACCTTTATGTCCCTCTTCCTCTAAGTCTCTCTTCCTGTCTCTACACTCTAATATATGTATACCTAATATATACATATATCTATACACAAATATATATTAATACACACTTCGCGGGTCACTATATACACAAATATATAAATTATACACAATTCGCGAGGCACCAGAGAGAGAGAGAGAGAGAGAGATGGAATGGTAAATGGGAAAGGAATTAGACAGCAGTGGACAGAGAAACAGACAGTGAGACAGACAGACACGTACACACAGCTCCCGTCACGAACACAACACACACACTACTGCACTGCCTTCCATCCGCTCCTTCACCTCCCCAAGCGACCACCAGCCCGTGATGGTGGTGGTGGTGGTAGTGGTGATGGTGGTGGTATGGTAGTGGTGATGGTAGTGGTGGTGGTGGTGGTGATGGTAGTGGTGATGGTAGTGGTGATGGTAATGATGATGGTAGTGGTGATGATGGTAGTGGTGATGGTGGTGGTGATGGTAGTGGTGATGGTGGTGGTGGTGGTGGTGGTGGTAGTGATGATGGTAGTGATGATGGTGGTGGTGATGGTGGTGATGGTGGTGATGGTAGTGGTGATGATGGTGGTGATGGTAGTGGTGATGGTGGTGGTGGTGGTGATGGTAGTGATGATGGTGGTGGTGATGGTGGTGATGATGGTGGTGATAGTGATGATGGTGGTGATGGTGGTGATGGTAGTGGTGATGATGGTGGTGATGGTAGTGGTGATGATGGTGGTGATGGTAGTGGTGGTGATGGTAGTGATGATGGTGGTGGTGATGGTAGTGGTGATGGTGAGTAATCATGACCACCGTTATACTCTCACAGACACTGTATCATCTCTCTCCCTCAACCACCATCACTTACGCCATACCATCTGTCACAATAACCACCACCACCATTGCTACACCTGATGCTGTCAGTAATTACTCTCCCTCTCTCTTGCTCACTCTTGTTTAACTACAGAAGGTTGAATGACACTGTTATCTCTCTCTCTCACATCACTCCTCAGTAGCATACATACATACATCAGAGTTAACATTGTTGTTGTGTTGTAGCGTCAAGGTCGAGGCTCTCTGTAGGGTGCATCTTGGTGACCTTCTGGTGTGGTGATGAGGGTGTGGTGTGGTGGGAGGTGGTGATATGGGTACGGGCAGGAGGGGAAATGATGGGGTATGCCAGGGGGAGGAGGAGAGGTGTAACAGGGAGAGGTGGTGTGGTGACAGGGTACTACAACAGGTAAGGTAGACTCATTAGCTCAGGTGACCACGCCCTTATACAACGACCAAGATTTACGTCAATCAGCTGGCTGGACCCAACACACCCACTTCCTTCTTCTACACCCACAGCTACACCTACACTCGTCCTCAAAGGGTTAAACCATCGTCCTCAAAGGATTAACACACTCTTAATCTCGCCGAGGGAAAATATGTCCAGGAAAAATTGGTCATTGTTTGATACCACGACAAGTAATGGGTCTTGTGGGTGACCTCCCCTGATAAGAGAGCCTCAATCCCCTCCCCGCTGATACTGGGGTCACACTGGGTCATGCTAGGGTCACTTTCAACATGATTTTGTTGTTAACTGTTGTTATAATTTGATAAAGTGTGTAGGTGCGCTCTCTCTCTCTCTCTCTCTCTCTCTCTCTCTCTCTCTCTCTGTCCTGGGTTGTACAACTCGCTCCATCCCCCCAGAGACTGTTAAGGAAGGTGGGGGTCATATTTGGTGTGTGTGTGTGTGTGTGTGCGTGCGTGCGTGCGTGCGTGCGTGTGTGTGTGTGTGTGTGTGTGTGTGTAGAGCCACCTGGCACCTCAGCTCCCAAGTACCAAGGAGCACCTAAGAGTTTTACACCATTACACAAGGAAGACCAGAACAGAGAAAAGGGGGGGGGGGGGGGTAACTCGCCTAGCAACAGCAGTGAGCGGTGGTAGGCCATCAACACCGCTCACAGCTGTTATGTAAGGCTGCATCCTTACACACACTTTCTCTCTCGCTCCATAGAGGCTTCCAAGGTACCACTGTAACTACTCTCTCCAAGGTACTACTGTAACCACTCTCTCCAAGGTACCAGGTCACGGTACACTACATCACGTGAGGCACCAGGCTAGACTCGAGGCATGATCTATGTAGGTCAGCCAATAAACACCTGTGTACCTCTCTCTCTCTCTCTAACTGCCGCCAAGTGACCCTCACTCTCCACCACGATATTGACAGATAGAACGCTCACCTAACCTCCTCACCTAACACTAACTTAGCCTAATACTAACCTAACCTAAACCTAACCTAAGCTACCGTTTCAGACCCGACAACTCGCAAGTGAGGGATGACCTGTGACCCGAGGAGGAGGAGGAAAGAAAGTACCCCCCCCCCCCAAAGGTCTGTCAATGTAACAGTTCCGTACTCCATAAACTTCGCGTTACGTAAACAGCAGTCGTTACGTAACACTACGTAGCATAACTGTAACCGCGGCAGATAGGTTATAACTGTAATGGCAGACAGTGTAAACAAGAGGGTGGGCAGACAGTGGTAAACAGGAGGGTAGTGGTGGTTGTTTACACCTGTAGACAACCACAGGTATATAAGCCCTTAATTAACCAGAGAGAGATACTCGCCCTGCATGGTATGTAACGCCGCCTGTGTCGTTTACATAACACAGGTCACGCCCTCCCACACAAACACTGATGTGAGAACGATTTAGGTCAGTTCAGGTTAGGTCAGGTTATATGTAGGTTAGGTTAGGTCAGGTTATATCTAAGTTAGGTTAGGTCAGGTTATATCTAGGTTAGGTCAGGTTAGGTTACATCTAGGTTAGGTTAGGTCAGGTTATATCTAGGTTAGGTCAGGTCAGGTTATATCTAGGTTAGGTTAGGTTAGGTTATATCTAGGTTAGGTTAGGTCAGGTTATATCTAGGTTAGGTTAGGTTAGTTCTCAACAGACCCACAATCAGAACTTCCAGGGCGGCCGCTGGTTTCTATCTCGTTGAAATTCAGAAGACAGTCGTTCGTGTGTGTGTGTGTGTGTGTGTGTGTGTGTGTGTGTGTGTTGGAGAGGAGGGACTGTCCCCTTCAATATCAATAATGGTACCAAAATTATGAGGCAATGAAAAGAGAGAGAGAGAGAGAGAGAGAGAGAGAGAGAGAGAGAGAGAGAGAGAGAGAGAGAGAGAGAGAGAGAGAGAGAGAGAGAGAGAGAGAGAGAGAGAGAGAGAGAGAGAGAGAGACCCTGTACCATCCACCTTAACACAGACATTTAAAGGTGGCAAGTCGCTTTATGGAGGTCACCTGCTACACCTGTACCTCCTGACACACACACCTGGCTGAGAGGACCCCTATACCACCGACTAGCCCCAGGAGACCACCCAAACCTTCACAGGGACCCCAGAGAACCCACCCAAACTCTTCACAGGGACCCCAGAGAACCCACCCAAACTCTTCACAGGGACCCCAGAGAACCCACCCAAACTCTTCACAGGGACCCCAGAGAACCCACCCAAACTCTTCACAGGGACCCCAGAGAACCCACCCAAACTCTTCACAGGGACCCCAGAGAACCCACCCAAACTCTTCACAGGGACCCCAGAGAACCCACCCAAACTCTTTAAAGGGACCCCAGAGAACCTAAAAATCCCAGTGCACCTCCAAACTCCTCCATGACCCCAGAGACCTTTAAAACACCGACTTACCCCCAGAGAAGCCCCCCGGCATAACCAACAGGGAGCCACAACACATAATAATAAGTAATATATCAGGATGACGCTGACGTTTACCCTGTGACCAGCCCATGACCACATGACGATGACCCCTGCGACCACACAACCCACGACCAAGGCTACAGTAATGCACTATGGTGGATCACTCAGTCGATATAACCTGCCTGGGATTTACCTGCACTGATGATAATGGTTATGGAGGGAGGGAGGGAGGGAGGGAGGGAGGGACGGGAGGAGCAGAGAGAATGCAGGTCAAATATGCGGCCTTAGGAAGATGAGAGAAGGGAGGGGAGGGGAGGACAGGAGGGAGGGAGGAAATACTGATCTAATCCGCGACCTTGGTCATATTAAGCATATAAACTAACCACTACAACTGGGCCCCTATCCCGATGGTCAGGTTAGGTGAGGATAGGATGAGAGCGTACAGGTGAGACAGACCAAGAGCAGGTGAGAGGGTCAACCTTGGTGATGACCTTTGTGTCCCCTCACACCCCTCCCTCCTCCACCCCCCAATGTCCGCCTGATGCACCTGGCCTAACGTATCTACAAGCTCTCTCTCTCTCTCTCTCTCGTGTTATATCTACACGTAATTCACATCACTTGTTCATTATCACCTCAAACAGGAATACGATAAGGAAGGAATGGAGAGAGAGAGAGAGAGAGAGAGAGAGAGAGAGAGAGAGAGAGAGAGAGAGAGAGAGAGAGAGAGAGAGAGAGAGAGAGGAACATCGATCAGTGGCACTTAGGCGGGTATAAGTGCCTGTACAGTGCAACTAAGGTGCCGCCAGCTGACTCAACCTACACACACACACACCAATCCTGTCCACGTGGTAGCTGTCCCAAACATCTGCAGCTGTAGTGAGGTAAAGGATTAGCACCTTGGTACGACAGCCCTCCAGACAGTGGCACCAACACCAGCTCCCACAGTACCAGATCTATAGTTAATCTATATGTTTTACTCCGTGTTTCTTATTATTTTGTATTGAAAGCTTTTTTCCATCAATTAACCCACTCCCAGATTTCACCATATGTAACTTATCACCTCTGTTTATTGTATATGTTCAGCCATGTTATCTTAATAAACCGTTAATTATTACACACACCAAAACGACCTATATAATATTTTCGACCATAAACAAACAGTAAATCAAAACAACAACAAGAGTGTGTGTGTAAGTGTGTCACGACCCAGCCTCTCAACACACACCTGAAAAATTTCTTAACACTTGTGGTTAAAATATTTTGTTTGTTTACCAATAAAAATGAGAAGGGAGGAGAGGAGGTATGTAGGCTATGGTGATGTTTTTCTATGGTGAAGTAATAGTGTTTGATGGCTGTCTGCCTGTGACCTCTCTCTCTCTCTCTCTCTCTCTCTCTCTCTGGTCGTACTGGTGATTGGAACAAACCAAGTGTTAGCATCCTCGTGGTGATCCTGGTGACCACACACACACGAACTTACTTAGGAACTTTGTCACATATACCAAGACACGTACATAAACACACAGACATACATACACACACACAGACATACATACACAACCAACGCAAACACACGTACATACACACAGGTATAAAACATACATCCACACGTGCATAAATACACATACAGGCACATACATATACACTCATGTGTGTGTGTGTGTTTCTACACTTGTCTCAACACTTTACTGTCACTTTCTATAATTGCCTAAGGGGTAGTCCTGACCACGTGTGCTAGTCCCAGTTATGTGCAGCAGTCTTTACGACGTAGTCCTGAACACGTGCAGTAGTCAACACGTACATTGTAGCCCCTCTACCCACGTGCAGTAGCCAACACGTACATTGTTGCCCCTCTACCCACGTGCAGTAGTCAACACGTACATTGTAGCCCCTCTACCCACGTGCAGTAGTCAACACGTACATTGTTGCCCCTCTACCCACGTGCAGTAGTCAACACGTACATTGTAGCCCCTCTACCCACGTGCAGTAGTCAACACGTACATTGTAGCCCCTCTACCCACGTGCAGTAGCCAACACGTACATTGTTGCCCCTCTACCCACGTGCAGTACTCAGTTGGCCTACCCCCTTCCCTTAACGGTGGTAGTACATCCTTTCAACAGGTGGCATAGGCCTACTCTCTTCACCAGACTAGTTCAAAAGAAACCCTTCCAACAAATAGGCCTAAAACCGTTTTTCTTAAATTTTGCGAAGTCTTCATTCCTTTCTCGTAGGCCTACTCACCCCATCCCCCTTTTCTCAATAAAGGGTAAGATGCGACATTGTGTAGCAGGTGTGGACAGGTGTGTAACGCCAAATGAAGACTGACTACAGTACACACACACACACACACACACAAACCTCTGCCTGATTACGGAAAGAATGTGAATCGACCAATGGTACGACAAGGTGGAGGCGGTGCACCACAAAGGTTCCCACAGTGCCATGAATCACGAAGCTTCACGCGGCTATGGTTAGGTCATGGAGATATATTATACCTCCATGGGTTAGGTTAGGTTCCTGTACACCTCATTAGTTAAGGTCGAGTCTCAGTGTTAATGTTAACGTCATTCGGGATATCAAAGTTGTTGTTTTAACTTAAGTCAGAGAGACACACCTTTTGTTACAGCAACACCTAGGAGGAAAATTAGGATTCCCAGACGTGTCGTGTTGTATTGTTTTGTGTTGTGACGCTTAAACATGATCATAAGTTTGGGTGTTGAGGGTGAGGCGCGACTTGTATTGTATCACGTAATAATAATAATTAACGGTTTATTGAAAGAGCTTGGCAGCCAGAAGGCTGAAAATATAGTTACATATTTGGGTCAGGAGGAAAACTTAGGAACTAACCGAGTCTGACACCTACGTACTGTACTGTACTGCACTGTACTGTACACAGCCTTAGGTCGAGTCTCACTGTTATACTGAGGCCATTGTGCTGGACCATAAGAGCAGTTAGTTACCTGAGAAGACTTTTGAAGAAGCAGTAGACGGAGTACAAGGAGTTGTCATTGATGTCGATCTTGGCTTTGGGGGGCGTCCTGCGGCGCCTGCGGGGCCGCCCCTCCCCCGCCACGCCGGTGGTGGTGTTGTTGTTGCTCAGGTCGTAGTGAGGACCACAGGAGAACTCTAGGGGCGCCTCGGGCTCCGGCGTGTAGGGGTGGTGGGAGGAGGAGCTGGCCAAGGAGTCCAGGTCACTGCTGTAGTCGAGGGCGTGAGCCAGGTCGTGTGTGGGCGGGTCTATGTGGTGGGCGGCCAGGCTATGTGGGGGCAGGTCGCACCCTCCCTCCTGGTAGGCTGGCAGGCCGCAGCCGTCGTCCTGGTAGGTTGGTAGGCCGCAGCCTGTGTCTTGGTAGGGTGGGAGGCCGCAGCCTGTGTCTTGGTAGGGTGGGAGGCCGCAGCCTGTGTCCTGGTAGGGTGGTAGGCCGCAGTCTGTGTCCTGGTACAAGATGTCTCCTGAGGCTCCACTGCCGCCGCCACCGCCGCCGCCGCCGCCACCGGGACCGCCGCCGTTGTAGCCCATCATCACCGACATTGTAACGTTAGATGTTTCAGTTTCACTGACACTGATAGTGACACTGGCACTGTAGTTTGGTGACACTGGTACTATAGTTTGGTGACACAGACACTGTAGTATGGTGACACTAGTATGACACTGTAGTAAGGTGGCACTAGACAGGTAGAGGGTGAGAGCGCGCGCGGCCCGCGGGTGTGGGGCCGCGTCCTCCTCGTGACAGACACTAGCAGCAGCAGCAGGGCAGGAGCCGCCACCGACGATGGCCGCCACCAAGATCGATACGCAGCCTCACTCAGCCGCCCCTCCCCCACCTCACAAGAGCCCGCTGGACACACACGCAAGCTGCTCTTGTTACCTGCTGTTGTTGTTGCTGGAGCACCACCTCACTTACACATCGAGCAGCACGAAGCAGAGATACATTAGTAGAACGAGCCAGGGAGCTAAGATGTACACGTACACCAACATGGGAACACGGACATAGAGCCGCGGTATGTCACTCACGTGGCCACGGTGGCTGGGGTGGATCACTCTGGTAAACCTGTTACCTCTAACGTGCTGTGTACACACACTAATATACCCAGCCCAACGCAGCCACTCGCTCACACTTCTCCCATCAGCTGGTGGAGGCGGAGCCTAGCGTGTCGTCACGGCACCTCCCGACCAATGAACACCTCCCACTACATGACGTCACCATAGCCGTCCAATAACGAAAAGGAAAAATCAGCTGAGCGGGGACTTTGTTTATAAACAGAGGCAGGTGTACAGGTTAGGGCGGGAAATGTTACCATAGAGCACAACATGGAGAGGAGTCGGCGGTAACAATAAACGCCACGCCGTCCTCCTAGACCCTGAAATAACACTTACCAGCTTGAGTAACCATTTACCGCGGACCTCGCTCATGCCACACAGTCACTCCCTCCCTCATGCCACACAGTCACTCCCCCCCCCCCCCACCGACCCTCCTCTCCCACACAACATGAAATACAACAGGACAAGTGTTTACAAACCTCGAATTAAAACTGGAATTAGTATTTAAGTGTTTGACCTCTGACCTTCCTTGCCGTGGACTGTCAGTTAAGGTAGATTTTCAATATCTAGTCAAGGCAGTCTTGTATCTAGTTAAGGTAGAGTCTCAGTAGCTAGTTCAGGTAGAGTCTCAAGTGTTAAGGTAGAATCTCAGTATAGTGTTGTCAGGTGTGGGTGAATGTTGTCAGGTGTTGGGTGAGTATTGGCAGGTGTTGGGTGAGTGTTGGCAGGTGTTGGGTGGGTGTTGGACGGCCTGGCAACAGTGTGTGTGTGTGTGTGTGTGTGTGTGTGTGGGCCCAGGTGAAAATCTTGGCTGTGTTACTGTGGTGTCAACCCTCCCTGAATGCTTCCCTGCTCGCCTCCTTCCGTCTACCTTCCTCTCTCCCTCACCTTCTCTCCCTACCTTCCTACAACACACCACACTGCGCCAGGAACAATACTCTCACCACACCCCCGCCTCACCCCCGCCTCAACCATGAATCACCAACCTAGTTTACTTGCTGAAATTATTGTCTTTTATTGTAGTCTGCTAACACTACCACGACTACCACTACTAACACTACCACCACTACTACCACCACCACCACTACCACCACCACTACCACCACCAACACCACCACCACTACCACCACCACCGCCACCAACACCACTACCACCACCACCACCACTACTACCACCACCAACACCACCACCACTACCACCACCACTACCACCACCACTACTACCACCACCACTACTACCACTACCACCACCACCACCACTACCAACACCACCACCACTATCACCACCACTACTACCACCACCACTACTAACATCACTACCACTACCACCATCACCAAGGGCCTTTCAGTGCGTGATGGTAGACAGGTCCCGGATTAAGACAGCAGTTCGTAGACTAAATTGTCCTGGTAACCGAAGCTCTATAACAGAACCTGACAGACGGACGTACAGGTAAACCACACACAAAAAAAAAACAAGATGGCGGTAAATTAACACTGAGACTCTACCTTAATGCAACAGATCCAGTTAGGAGACCAAACAAGCATACAGAATCAGACTGACTCCTGTAGTGCCACACAGGATGCCAGATAGCGTGCCACAGGGTGTTTCTTGGTTCGTACACACACACACATTCTTGTCGTTTAAAGGACAGAGAGGCCGGCCATCATAAGGAGCTCTACTCAATATTACTTAATTGACCATTGCGACACGAATACTCTCACGCTACACAGTTTTAGCTGCGCCATTATGGTGCATTGTGTACGAGTCCACGTTGTGCAGTGCACTACCCCATTAAGTTACACAGTACATTAAGTTGCACCATTGAATACATTTGACTGTGTAAGCTGCCGGAGTTACACCATTATATACGTTACACTAGTATGAATGACGTAAATATGTTAATGACGAAACGCTACGTTTTTACATCCATATTTTAATCATATTTGGGTTAAGACTCAACCTTGTAACCTGAACTAAGTGTAAAAATAGGTTAATAGCTTAGTGTTTTACCCACACTAACACGTTAGGTTATGTTAGGACGCGAATATAAACCGTCACTATTATATAACTTGAGTACCATGACTTAACCCCTTGAGTACCATGACTTAACCCCTTGAGTACCATGACTTAACCCCTTGAGTATGATAACTACCTCTCTCTCTCAACGATGATGATTCAGGTTCGCCACTCCCCCAGCAACCAATCCCTCAGTCCTTGCCTCCAGTGGTCACGTGATACCCTAAGCCTCTAACGCACGCCCCTACCCGCCACATGTATTACGGTCAAGGCTTTCTCTGTCTTATAAAATGTAATGAGACCATTTTTTAGGGAGTCATGTATCGCTAATGACTTATGTCTGTTGGTTGTGTCTAATGACTTTTGGATGCTGTCTGATGGCTGGTTTGAGGTCTGGTGGCTTGGATGCTATCTGATGCCTTATGTCTGATTGTCTTTATGAGTATTTATGTCTGATAATATCTGATTTATCATGTCTAATGATGTTTCATTACTTAAGCCGGATTACATGTCTGATTACTCATGTCTAAATCACCTGTGTCTCATCAGTAACGTCTGATTACCCACGTCTTATTACCTTTAGTAAATAATACAGAGGTAGGTAGGTTAGGTTAGGTAGTTATGCATCAGGTGCGCCGCGCCTCAACACAAGACTGTGGGCGCCACACTCAAGCTATTACTCTGTCCTGATGATTACTTCAAGGGCGACCTGTAATGGTGACGTTATTGAGAGAGAGAGAGAGAGAGAGAGAGAGAGAGAGAGAGAGAGAGAGAGAGAGAGAGAGAGAGAGAGAGAGAGAGAGCAGTACAGTATCCGCCAGGCAACAGGGGTGAGGAGCGTCATCATGTGAACGTCCTCCCACACAGTAAATATTATTGTTGGTCACTATATTAGGAAGCTGCCTGTGTGCTGGTCCACCTCACCTACTGCCCCTTAACCTAACCTAACCTAACCTAACTACCACCATCAGTCATTACTGTGTTACCAGGAGATATCACACGTCAATCCATCACCATGACAACCACGGCCACACACGACCCCTACACCTGCCATATGACCCCTACACCTGCCATATGACCCCTACACCTGCAACATGACCCCTACACCTGCCATATGACCCCTACACCTGCCATATGACCCCTACACCTGCCATATGACCCCTACACCTGCCATATGACCCCTACACCTGCAACATGACCCCTACACCTGCCATATGACCCCTACACCTGCCATATGACCCCTACACCTGCAACATGACCCCTACACCTGCCACATGACCCCTACACCTGCCATATGACCCCTACACCAGCAACACGACCCCTACACCTGCCATATGACCCCTACATCTGTCTCATGACCCCTACACCTGCAACATGAACCCTACACCTGCCACACGACCCCTACACCTGCCACACACGACCCCTACACCTGCCACATGATCCCTACACCTGTCTCATGACCCCTACACCTGTCACATGATCCCTACACCTGCCACATGACCCCTACACCTGCCTCATGACCTCTACACCTGCCACATGAACCCTACACCTGCCACATGACCCCTACACCTGTCACATGACCCCTACACCTGCCACATGACCCCTACACCTGCCTCATGACCTCTACACCTGTCTCATGACCTCTACACCTGCCACATGAACCCTACACCTGCCACATGACCCCTACACCTGTTACACCTGTTAGGACTCTAAGGTCAACACGGGAATAAGTATCAGATATAAAGACACATTTTGTACTTCCTGGTACTGAGCTGAACTGAAGGGAGAGTTAATGTGAAGCAACAATAATGACGGAGGAACCTTGAGTATTGTGTTGGTGAAGTTAATGGTGACCAAGACCGTGTGGTGATGGTCCTTGAGTATTGTGTTGGTGAAGTTAATGGTGACCAAGACCGTGTGGTGATGGTCCTTGAGTATTGTGTTGGTGAAGTTAATGGTGACCAAGACCGTGTGGTGATGGTCCTTGAGTATTGTGTTGGTGAAGTTAATGGTGACCAAGACCGTGTGGTGATGATCCTTGAGTATTGTGTTGGTGAAGTTAATGGTGACCAAGACCTTGTGGTGATGTGCATGGTGGTGATGGTGGTGGGTAATGGTGGTGAGGCAAATACGACTCAGATAGTTGTTCAGAGGGTCACTTACGACATTTTGGGGTAATATTCAATTTACGATCATTTGAGAATTACACTTGTGAAGATTAGACACCCCGAGCTTATTTCACCTGATTAGGGAGGAGGAGGAGGAGGAGGAGGCCGTGGAGGAAGAAGAAGGCAGAGGTCAAGTCCCTGAAGGCTTCATGGGAGCAGCACCAACGAGTCTCACTTCCCTCACACCGGAAACTCCTCAACAGCGACTCATAACACGTGACCTTTACTTCCTTCCTTCCTTCCTGATCCCACCTTCTCTCTCTCTCTCTCTCTCTCTCTCTACTTCACGTCAAACAACCAGGTAAGTAAATAAACAAACAACCAGATAAACAAACAAGCAGGTATATAAACACACACCTGACAATAACAGGTTTGAGAATTAAGTGAGACAGTGCGGGTGACAAGGGTGTTAGTAAGACGAACCACTGAACACTTGTTTAGTGTAGCCGGGTTATGAAGAGTACAGGTGTAGCAGACAACAGGCGTAGCAGACAACAGTACAGGTGTAGCAGACAACAGTACAGGTGTAGCAGACAACAGTACAGGCGTAGCAGACAACAGTACAGGTGTGACAACAGGTGCAGCAGACAACAGGCGTAGCAGACAACAGTACAGGTGTAGCAGACAACAGGCGTAGCAGACAACAGTACAGGTGTAGCAGACAACAGGCGTAGCAGACAACAGTACAGGTGTAGCAGACAACAGGCGTAGCAGACAACAGTACAGGTGTAGCAGACAACAGGCGTAGCAGACAACAGTACAGGTGTGATAACAGGTGTAACAGACAACAGTACAGGTGTGACAACAGGTGTAACAGACAACAGTACAGGTGTGACAACAGGTGTAACAGACAACAGTACAGGTGACAGTAGGAGGAAGAGAAGACTCTTGTACCCTTGTATTACTTCCTGTTGTAACACACACACACACACACACACACACAGTATAAGTATACAAACCACCATGAACCACTATGAACCACCATGAACCACTATGAACCACCATGAACCACCAAGCACACACTCCACAGTGACCACAAAGACGTACTCTACACACTCCCAGTACTCCGTCACGCGCGGCTTAAAATAATCCTCACACATTGTAATACTGTCACCATCCAGCACGTCACACCATCAGCACGTCACACCACCCAGCACGTCACACCACCCAGCACGTCACATCATCCAACACATCACACCACCCAACACATCACACCACCCAGCACGTCACACCATCAGCACGTCACACCACCCAGCACGTCACACCACCCAGCACGTCACACCATCAGCACGTCACACCACCCAGCACGTCACACCATCAGCACGTCACACCACCCAGCACGTCACACCATCAGCACGTCACACCATCAGCACGTCACACCACCCAGCACGTCACACCATCAGCACGTCACACCACCCAGCACGTCACACCATCAGGACGTCACACCACCCAGCACGTCACACCATCAGGACGTCACACCACCCAGCACGTCACACCACCCAGCACGTCACACCATCAGCACGTCACACCATCAGGACGTCACACCACCCAGCACGTCACACCATCAGGACGTCACACCACCCAGCACGTCACACCATCAGGACGTCACACCACCCAGCACGTCACACCACCCAGCACGTCACACCATCAGCACGTCACACCATCAGGACGTCACACCACCCAGCACGTCACACCATCAGGACGCCACACCACCCAGCCCGTCACCACAACACAGTAGAGAGTGACAATGACATGTTGCAGAGTATAATATAACAATCATCTTGCAGAGAGAAGAAGACGCCACAATATTGCAGAAAACAGAGACAACATTGCAAAGGAAAACAAAAACATCCGAGTTGCATAATAAAAAGTGCAGTGTTGCAAAGACGACACAATGTTAAAAATGTACCGAAGCTGTAAGGTAACGACACAATGTTGAGAAGAACCACGAACCACTGTCTATGCCATGGCCAGCTCGGGGAGGAGGGACAGATGGCTGGCCTTTGAGGTGACAAGTTCATGGTTCAGGTGTGTGAGGCCAGGTGGCTTCAATGGACAGGTGGGTTAGAGAGAGAGTAATACCCCCCCCCCTCTTCGTAGAGAAAGAGAGAGGGGGAGATATCACAACCCTCCCTCCCTCCCTCCCCCCTTCATCAGTGGGACTCCCTTGACAACACTACCGATGCTGCGTTGTTCACACCCCCCCCCCCCCACACAGATAAGTGCGTGTGCGTGCGTGCGTGCGTGTGTGTGTGTGTGTGTAAGAGAGGAAAGACTGTAGGTGGATGGTGTGCTTGGGGGGGGGGGGGGAGGTGACTAGTGTGGTGAGGAAACTGCATTATTTTCGGCTCGTCAAGGTCAAAGCAAGGAGACCTACCACCACTACCTACTACCACCACCACCACCACGACCTACCAACACCGGTAAAGGAAGGAGAACAGGAGGAGGAGGAGAGATAAGAGAGAGAGGGGTGAAGGTAAACATGACAGGTGTACACAGCGCCAGGTACAGTATCTTACTAGTAAAGACGGGGGCCCCGACCATCCCGCCCCGCCCCGACCATCCCGCCCCGTCCCTGCTTCGTCACCACAACAACAACAACAAGAGGTCGTCATCATCACAACACAGAAACTATTATGTCACAAGTTATATCAATTATCCAACACACTGTGACGCCTCGATACACACTGTAGTACACGCCACCCATCATTACTGTGTTTGGGCTGACAACTCCCTGACGCACGCACACACGGACGGCAGGAGGCAAAACACACGTCCTTCATTTTCCATACAACAATCCTGCGCCAATAGAACCATTACAACCACCTCACCAACACAACCACCAGATCAGCGCTACAACCCTCAGGCCAGCACCACAGTCACCACACCCCCTACTCTTGCACCACAACCCTCAGGCCAGCACCCCACTAGTCTTGCACCACACCCCCTACTCTTGCACCACAACCCTCAGTCATGCACCACAGTCACCACTAAGAGAAGAGATAACAAAGATAACAGCGAACACTGTACCGTGTGTGGTATTGTGGGGGTAGATGGAGGGAGGGAGGGAGTAGGACCCACCCCCCCCCACACACACACGTACGTCAAAGTTTTGATGAGACAGACCCAAGCCTTGTTAACTCTCCTTCCTCCCCATTTCCCCCACCTCACCTTCTCCCCCCCCCCCTCTCCCCAGCTGGCCTGCCTGTGTTCAAGAACCTCCGGTGTGCACGCAAGGATTTGAGGAGGAGGATGTGCCCCACTGAGGAAGGAGGGTCAGTTGGACTACGTCAGAAAGCATTTGTTCACCGGAAAACCAGATAAAAATTCATGTCATGGGCGAGTATGAGGGGTGAGGGAGGGTGAGGAGTGAGGGAGGGTGAGGGAGGGTGAGGGGTGAGGGGTGAGGGAGGGTGAGGGAGTGTGAGGGGTGAGGGAGGGTGAGGAGTGAGGGAGGGTGAGGGGTGAGGGAGGGTGAGGGAGTGTGAGGGGTGAGGGAGGGTGAGGGGTGAGGGAGGGTGAGGGGTGAGGGAGGGTGAGGAGTGAGGGAGGGTGAGGGGTGAGGGAGGGTGAGGGTGAGGAGGGTGAGGAGGGAGGGTGAGGGGTGAGGGTGAGGGAGAGTGAGGGGTGAGGGAGGGTGAGGGGTGAGGGAGGGGGAGGGAGAGGTGAAGGGGTGAGGGAGGGTGAGGAGGTGAGGGAGGGTGAGGGGTGAGGGAGGGTGAGGGAGTGTGAGGGGTGAGGAGGGAGGGTTGAGGGGTGAGGGAGGGTGAGGGGTGAGGGAGGGTGAGGGAGTGTGAGGGAGTGTGAGGGGTGAGGGAGTATGAGGGGTGAGGGAGGGGTGAGGGAGTGGGGGAGGGGTGAGGGAGGGTGAGGAGGTGAGGGAGGGTGAGGGTGAGGGAGGGTGAGGGGTGAGGGAGGGTGAGGAGGGTGAGGGAGTGTGAGGAGGTGAGGGAAGGGTGAGGGGTGAGGGAGGTGAGGAGGGTGAGGGAGTGTGAGGGGTGAGGGAGGGTGGGAGAGGAGTGTGAGGGTGAGGGAGGGTGAGGGAGGGAGGGGTGAGGCGAGAGGGAGGGTGAGGGGGTGAGGGAGGGTGAGGGGGTGAGGAGGGGTAAGGGAGGGGGAGGGTGAGGGAGGGTGAGGGAGTGAGGGAGGGTGAGGGGTGAGGGAGGGTGAGGGAGGGGAGGGGTGAGGGAGGGTGAGGGAGGTGAGGTGAGGGGTGAGGGAGGGTGAGGGGTGAGGGAGGGTGAGGAGGTGAGGGGAGGGTGTGAGGAGGGTGAGGGGTGAGGGAGGGGGTGAGGGTGTGAGGGAGGGTGAGGGTGAGGGAGGGTGAGGGGTGTGGGGGTGAGGGAGGGTGAGGGGTGGAGGGAGTGTGAGGGTGAGGGAGGGTGAGGGTGAGGGAGGGTGAGGGGTGAGGGAGGGTGAGGGAGTGTGAGGGGTGAGGGGTGAGGGAGGGTGAGGAGTGAGGGAGGGTGAGGGGGGGTGAGGGAGTGTGAGGGGTGAGGGAGGGTGAGGGGTGAGGGAGTGTGAGGGGTGAGGGAGGGTGAGGAGTGAGGGAGGGTGAGGGGTGAGGGAGGGTGAGGGAGGGTGAGGGGTGAGGGAGGGTGAGGGGTGAGGGAGTGTGAGGGGTGAGGGAGGGTGAGGGGTGAGGGAGGGTGAGGGAGTGTGAGGGGTGAGGGGTGAGGGAGGGTGAGGAGTGAGGGAGGGTGAGGGGTGAGGGAGGGTGAGGGAGTGTGAGGGGTGAGGGAGGGTGAGGGAGTGTGAGGGGGGTGAGGGGTGAGGGAGGGTGAGGGGTGAGGGAGGGTGAGGGGTGAGGGGTGAGGGAGGGTGAGGGGTGAGGGAGGGTGAGGGGTGAGGGAGGGTGAGGGGTGAGGGAGGGTGAGGGAGGGTGAGGGGTGAGGGAGGGTGAGGGGTGAGGGAGGGTGAGGGGAAGCTGCGAACGAGTGTGACAGCCATGACGTCACAGGCGTCACCCAACACAACTATTCTCCTCCCAATTAACATCTGGACAGGTAGGTAGCCTTGTGCCCTCCACCCTCATCCCCCTAACAGCTGGGTGAACCTTGGGATGCCACGGGCGAGAACCAGCGACACACGCACAACTACCAGATAATGCACTTCGTAATTATTGCTTTAGCGAGGTCATCCTACCTCCTCCTTCCTCAACACACAAGGAAGAAGAAAAGGGAGGAAGAAATGGGAAGAGACTGAGAAGGAGGTGAAGGAGGAAAGAGGATTAACAAACGAAGAAGATGGAGGAAGAAGAGGAGGAGGAAGCACTACAGAAGGACAGGAAGATCAAGTGATTAGAATACACACACGTTATTAACACCAGGTCCGCCTACCACCCAGGGTCGTGGCACTGTCCATAAGTGCCACGGACAACACATATATACAGACCAGACGTTCGTATGTTTCCAGAAGAGCTACACAAAACCTGTACCAAACACGTGAGAAACACACACATACACCTCACATAGTTCAAACTCGTGTGTGTGTGTAAGAGTGAAATCATGCCGTTAAATTACTGCCAGCATTTGTATAACATTATCATTATTATTGTCATCATCATCATCATCATCATCATCATCATCCACCAATCACGTGGCTGTATTTTGCAAGAGGTGAGTATAAAGGACCAATTACCATTCAGTCTCATCTCACTATTATGTAAATGAGATGCTGCCCCGGAAACAACAGTGCGGCCGTGAATCACCCCCAGATAACCCCCCCAGAGTACCAACCCCGCCGCCAGAGTACATACCCCGCCCCCCAGAGTATATACCCCGCCCCCAGAGTACATACCCCGCCGCCAGAGTACATACCCCGCCCCCAGAGTATAACGCTGAAAGTACCATGACTTAACATCACTCTGATTGAGATGATTTAACTCTCGAGTACCACGATTTAACACACACACACACACATTAATAATGGTTACCTCTCATGTCCAAGGCTGGCCGCCCCCCACGGCCACCTAGAAGTGACTATGTTCAAGGTGTAGAAGCTGTCGCCATCACCACAACCACACCCTGAGTTAACGAGCTATATCATCCAGTTACAGGAATAACCCAAGAAGACCGGACCCCCCCCCCCCTACACACTCCCAACCCCCCACATCTCCCACATACGCACATCCCCCCCAACACACCACACTCCCACATCAACCACACAATTACCATTTACCATCAATATATCACCAGGATTGAGTAATTATGCAAATGAGTCAATAACGAGCGCTCGTTTGGGGTGATGCTCATGTGTTGTGCTATGGGGGGAACGGGTACACCTTCAACCAGCCCTGACACGCTATTGGGTACCTGTGTACATAGTTCTACTAATCTAGGCATCCTATTGGTCAACTCTGTGTGAGAATGGGATACTATTGGTCCACAATGCAAAACTTTCTCTCAATCTACGCATCCTATTGGTCAAGTCTGTGTGAGGATGAAACGCTATTGGTAAACTATCAAGACGGAGGAGAATGGGGAGAAGGGAGCAGGTGGCAGGTAGGCTGAGAGAAGACCAGGTCAAGGAGGAGGAGGTCAAGACACACACACACACCTGGGCAGGTAACCTTGACTACCCTCCTCACCTCACCCCTGACACTTCACTTTCTCTACGTGTCCCTCCCTCTCTCCCTCCCTCAGTCATGAGAGTATATTGAGAAGCATGTGTTCAATTAGGGTTAACTACAGCACAAGTCTAGTCATTTTCTACATTGACGTGTATTACAAAAGTGCCTTAACCCACATACCATACAGAGACTACATAAGAGCCAGTTATTTATGTATTGTAACGGCACATGATACACAACTTCAGTCCTCCTCCTTCACCTTCTTCCATGACAAAGTATTTACCTTTATAATGATCAACTCTGGCCAGGTAAACCATCACCCACCCTTCCTTCCACCTACCTGCATGATGACGTGGGTGAGCCAACTGAAGGGTGAATAAGCACTACACTAGCTGGGGAAAGATGGTTGACGTACCTGTAGGAGAGGTAAACACACTAATTAATTACTTGTCCAACACAACACAACACACCTCCAACCCCTAATGTTATAATAATAATGATAATAATAACAATAATAATAAATAGTAATAATAAATTCAAACTTTTGTACACAACTTTAGCACAAATTATGATTATTATTATTATTACTATTATCACTATTTTTATTATTATCTGAAAAAAGGTACGACATACTGAATTCAAGGTCACACACACACTGCCGTCAAGATTCAGTCGAGAAATATAAACAATGACGATGAAAGAGTAAACTGTCTCCCGCGGCGGTTGTGAGTGTAACACTATATGGCCACTACAGGTAATAGCTGGCCCTCAACACTGTATGGCCACTACAGGTAATACCTGGCCCTCAACACTGTATGGCCACTACAGGTAATAGCTGGCCCTCAACACTGTATGGCCACTACAGGTAATAGCTGGCCCTCAACACTGTATGGCCACTACAGGTAATAGCTGGCCCTCAACACTGTACGGCCACTACAGGTAATAGCTGGCCCTCAACACTGTATGGCCACTACAGGTAATAGCTGGCCCTCAACACTGTATGGCCACTAAAGGTAATAGCTGGCCCTCAACACTGTATGGCCACTACTGGTAATACCTGGCCCTCAACACTGTATGGCCACTGAAGGTAATAGCTGGCCCTAAACACTGTATGGCCACGACTGGTAATACCTGGCTCTCAACACTGTATGGCCACTACAGGTAATACCTGGCCCTCAACACTGTATGGTCACTACAGGTAATATCACACACCTGGCCACTAAAGGTAATATCACACACCTGGCCACTACAGGTAATATCACACACCTGGCCACTACAGGTAATATCACACACCTGGCCACTACAGGTAATATCACACATCTGGCCCTCAACACTGGCCACTACAGGTAATATCATACACCTGGCCCTCAACACTGGCCACTACAGGTAATAACACACACTTGGCTACAACAGGTAATGTCACACACCTGGCTACTACAGGTAATATCACACACCTGACCCTCAACACTGGCCACTACAGGTAATATCACACACCTGGCCACTACAGGTAATATCACACACCTGGCCCTCAACACTGGCCACTAGGAACTACGTCACGCGAGGCTTTGAACCGACAGGTGAGGCGTTAGAAGCAGGTAAGGAAGGTGTTAGTGGGGGGGGGGGGGGGGTCGTCACGCCAGGCCAGTACCTGTGGGAGGGATCCTTGTCGGGGACGGTCACGGCGATGGCTGGGGGCGGCGGGGCAACATCCATGGGCGAGGGAGGACCCACGCCCACAACTTTAGCCACCCGGCCTAGAGGGGGCGGCGTGTGGGGTGGAGGGGTGTGCACTGGAGGCGTATGAGCCCTTGGCGTGTGTGACGGGGGCGTGTGTGACGGGGGCTTGTAGGACGGGGGCGTGTAGGAGCGCCGCATCACCAGGCCACCCACTCCCAGAGCTATGGGGACGGGCAAGTCTTCTGGCGTGGGCAGCACCCCGGAGGACAACGCCCGGGCCAACCCACGGAAGCTGTCAACCACAACAACAACAACTGCTCAGACCACCACTACACCGTACTCCTCCCCCTAGCTGAGGGTCACACCTGGCACTACAGTGCCTGTGTGTGTGTGTCTGACGGCCTCAACATCAACACCTGAACTTGAATATGTACAAAGGTTCAGGTGTTGGGTAGAGGGGAAAAACACCAGAATTTTGCTATGTTGAAAGTGAGAAGTTCAAAGAACCTGACAGTTAGAGCCAAGAACAGTGACGGCGGGTAGTGAGGGGCAGTGTGGATATTACCACCCTATTGCATCATGGCCGGGCACTGTACTCGACCACCTTCACTTCCTCAACGGTAAACTTAGGTATCCGGACACAGCTGAGTGGAACCAACTTGGGCGTGAACCAGCGACAATTAAGACAGGAGGCGAGAGCTGTATCCACACTACCACCGCACACACACACAGGTCCCCCCAAGTGGCGCCAAATATGACCCTCAACACAACAGTCTGTAAACCTTTACACCAATATTTCCTCAAACAATAACAAGTTAACCAATATCTTGGTTCATGTGGTGAGAAAGTTGTTTACAAAGTGACCCTAACAACAAGAGTCAAGTTTATAATTATTACTGAAGGCGATGCAGTTGTTATAAGGTTATATATTATGAGGTTGTTATATAAGAAAACTTGAGGCATCATCACAACACTCGTTACAACCTTCCTGCATGGACTCTTAATGACTATAATTATCTTAACAACTTACCAAGTTTTGTAACACTACAGTATATGTAACACAATTTATACATGTAACATACACTTTTTGTAACACACTATATGTAACACGTAATACATGTAACACGTACTATATGTAACACACTAAAATTATGTAACACACTCTATATGTAACACACCCTATAGGTAACACTATATGTAAGACATGTAACACACTCTACATGTAAAACACATATGGCCTCTCACCTTACAACACTACATATACCACACCTGGTGACCTAGTGCGGCACCTACCTTAATTAAGGTGGACGCCCAGGTGTAGGACCGATCCTTAACTAACTGTATCTAACTCTTTGGCGACGATGGTTTAATTTATAACTCTTTAAAGGACGATGATTCATGTTATAATCCTTTACCAAAAATCTCCTTAAAAACGCTGTTCCCGAGTGTAAGGGCCTAACACCCACTGCCCTCAGCCATCCTCACTTAACCTAAAATCAGGTAGGGATTCACAGCTAGATGGACTAGGGTGCCCTATGACGTGATCCTTAGGACGGGATGTGAGCGTGTTATCCACTCAGCCACAGACTCAAGTGTTGCTAAATGAAGTGTTTGTTTACTTAAAGTGTTTCATTGTTTTGTAAGTTAATACTGCCTTAATGTAAACATGAACTAAGACTCCCATGTTAATAAAAGGTTAAAATATACTGGATGAGATAACACTGTACAGTATATTCTCTCTCTGGGGGATTGTAATAATAATAATAATTAACGGTTCTGCAGCCCAAAGGCTGAAAATATACATTGGACATAAATGACTTATTACATACATAAACATGGGGGAGTTACCAACAGCCTTCATTAGGTACAGATTAATGTTTACAGTGGAGGTCACGTAGGTCATGTGTACTGAGGTGTAGTAACTCCCTCACAGATGGTGTTATGAGGGGCCTGGCGTGGTGTAGTAACTCCCTCACAGATGGTGTTATGAGGGGCCTGGCGTGGTGTAGTAACTCCCTCACAGATGGTGTTATGAGGGGCCTGGCGTGGTGTAGTAACTCCCTCACAGATGGTGTTATGAGGGGCCTGGCGTGGTGTAGTAACTCCCTCACAGATGGTGTTATGAGGGGCCTGGCGTGGTGTGTGTGTCCTCAGCTTACTATAATGCCCAACTTGTTGCCGAATTGGTTCAACAAGTTTTTTTTTGAGGCGTCAATACTGTGTTGCCGCGCCCAGTAACACGGCACTGCGTCAGGGGGCGCGCGCACACACACGCACACAACAACCCCCCGTCACACACACACATAACAGGGTGAAGGGTGAGGATGGAAGGAAGGGTGAAAGTGAGGGTGAAGGTGAGGGTGGAACAATGTGGCTCAGTATTGCCAGGCTATGAGAGCCAGCTGCAGGAGCCATGATAACACCACTACGAGAGAGAGAGAGAGAGAGAGAGAGAGAGAGAGAGAGAGAGAGAGAGAGAGAGAGAGAGAGAGAGAGAGAGAGATGCATACCTGCAACAAGTCGTAATATATCGCTTAATGGCCTCACCCCCCCCCCCCCCCCGGGCCAACCTGTGCCAAGTGCCTATAACATTTTCTCACAACTAAATCATCTTCACACTCCTCCACCAAACCACAGTCTATCTCCCTCTCTCCAACACCCTCACCACCAGATGACTACAGATGGTGGTGATGGTGGTTGGAGAAGAAGTAGAGGACAAGTGCCAAATATCCCAGGTGTCCCCCCCCCCCCAACTAGTGCCAACCTTCCTACCAGAGGAGAGAGAGACAGCGTGGCACCTCTCCTACCACCACTACCACAATCCTCACCATCACTAACATCACCATAATTCTTACTACTACTATCATTATTACCACCACTACCACAATCCTGACCACCACCACCACCATTATCCTTACCTACTACCATCACTACTACAATCTTACTACTACCATCATTGTTACCACCACTACAACAAGCCTTACCATCACCACCACCACCACCACCACAATCCCTACAATTATCACGATCCCTACCATCACTACTACCAACATTATCCCTATACCTACCACCATCACCACACTACCACAATCCCAACCACCACCACTACCACCATCTTTGTGTTAAACCTCGCTCAGGTCTCAGTTTAACAAGGGCACAAGTTATTATCATCATTCTGGGTACCTCTTGGCACCTGCAGGCACTCAGTCAATGACCTCACCACCTGGCACCCTGACCCCTGGGCGTGGCACTAGGGAAGATTTTTAAAAGGGTCTCACTTATTTTTCTGTACTCTTGTTTCCTTTCTCTCCCCTCCTCTCCCCCCTTCTCTCTCCTCCTCTTCCCCCTTCTCCTCTCTCTTTCTCTTCACGTCTTTGCCTTCTTTATCTCCTCTTCTTCACCTACCATTAATGCCTTCCCTTCTTCTCACCTACCACTTACTCCTTCCCCTCTCAGGTTTACAAGGAAGGAATGTTACATAGCACAGTGCGGCACCTAATGAGTGAGACAGCGTGGCACCTCCTGGCACACACGCGTACATACTGTGTGTGGGGTATACAGTGCTATACACACACACAGAGTGGTGGCAGAGGTTGTCAACATACACACAACAGTGGTGGCAGAGGTTGTAAACACACAACAGTGGTGGCAGAGGTTGTCAACACACAACAGTGGTGGCAGAGGTTGTCAACACACAACACTTGTGGCAGAGGTTGTCAACACACACACAACAGTGGTGGCAGGGGGTTGTCAACACACAACACTTGTGGCAGAGGTTGTCAACACACACAACACTGGTGGCAGAGGTTGTCAACACACACACAACAGTGGTGGCAGAGGTTGTCAACACACACAGAGTGGTGGCAGAAGTTGTCAACACACACAGAGTGGTGGCAGAGGTTGTCAACACACACACAACAGTGGTGGCAGAGGTTGTCAACACACACAGAGTGGTGGCAGAGGTTGTCAACACACACAACAGTGGTGGCAGAGGTTGTCAACACACACAGAGTGGTGGCAGAGGTTGTCAACACACACAGAGTGGTGGCAGAGGTTGTCAACACACACAGAGTGGTGGCAGAGGTTGTCAACACACACACAACAGCGGTGGCAGAGGTTGTCAACACACAGAGTGGTGGCAGAGGTTGTCAACACACACACAACAGTGGTGGCAGGGGTTATGAACACAACACTGGTGGCAGAGGTTGTCAACACACACAGTGGTGGCAGAGGTTGTCAACACACACACAACAGTGGTGGCAGAGGTTGTCAACACACACACAACAGTGGTGGCAGAGGTTGTCAACACACAGAGTGGTGGCAGAGGTTGTCAACACACACACAACAGTGGTGGCAGGGGTTGTCAACACAACACTTGTGGCAGAGGTTGTCAACACACTCACAACAGTGGTGGCAGGGGTTGTCAACACACAACACTGGTGGCAGAGGTTGTCAACACACACAGAGTGGTGGCAGAGGTTGTCAACACACACACAACAGTGGTGGCAGGGGTTGTCAACACACAACACTGGTGGCAGAGGTTGTCAACACACACAACACTGGTGGCAGAGGTTGTCAACACACAACACTTGTGGCAGAGGTTGTCAACACACACAACACTGGTGGCAGAGGTTGTCAACACACACAACACTGGTGGCAGAGGTTGGTGTCAACACCCTCATCAGCTTAGTGTTTACGACGCAAAAGTTGTTTTGGTTACGTACGAGTATTGATCCCGTGGTGGCCTGCACCCCCCCCCCCTCACAGCCTCTCTCCATCACACCCTCCATCTCTCCACCACACCCTCCCTCTCTCCATCACACCCTCCCTCTCTCCACCACACCCTCCCTCTCTCCATCACACCTTCCCTCCCTCTCTCCATCGCACCTTCCCTCCCTCTCTCCATCACACCCTCCCTCCCTCTCTCCATCACACCCTCCCTCTCTCCATCACACCTTCCCTCCCTCTCTCCACCACACCCTCCCTCTCTCCATCACACCCTCCCTCTCTCCACCACACCCTCCCTCTCTTCATCACACCCTCCCTCCCTCTCTCCATCACACCCTCCCTCTCTCCATCACACCTTCCCTCCCTCTCTCCATCGCACCTTCCCTCCCTCTCTCCATCACACCCTCTCTCCCTGTCTCCATCACACCCTCCCTCTCTTCATCACACCCTCCCTCCCTCTCTCCATCACACCTTCCCTCCCTCTCTCCATCACACCCTCTCTCCCTCTCTCCATCACACCCTCCCTCTCTCCACCACACCCTCCCTCTCTCCATCACACCCTCCCTCTCTCCATCACACCCTCTCTCCCTGTCTCCATCACACCCTCCCTCTCTCCATCACACCCTCCCTCCCTCTCTCCATCGCACCTTCCCTCCCTCTCTCCATCACACCCTCTCTCCCTCTCTCCATCACACCCTCCCTCTCTCCACCACACCCTCCCTCTCTCCATCACACCCTCCCTCTCTCCACCACACCCTCCCTCTCTCCATCACACCTTCCCTCCCTCTCTCCATCGCACCTTCCCTCCCTCTCTCCATCACACCCTCTCTCCCTGTCTCCATCACACCCTCCCTCTCTTCATCACACCCTCCCTCCCTCTCTCCATCACAGTGTAGTGGACAACCATCCCTGAGATAACAGTGCCAATGAGTGCCAGATGGTCTACAGTGCCACCCACACCACCACCAACCACAACTCCTCTACCACCATCGCCCGTGTCCCAACAGATTCTCGTCTCAACACTCAAAGCAAAAACTTGTTCCATCTGCATAGTGACTGACCACCCTACCTGCTGCTGTGGTTACTGTACAAGGTGTGGCTCTTGATGTGGAAGGTGTGGCTCTGTTGTGGAAGGTGTGGCTCTTGCTGTGTTTGTTGTGGTTGGTATGAAACAAAAGAGGAAAAGAAGGAAGACGAATGGACACACACAGTTTCGTGAGGTCTTCAACACGTAACTACTACCACCACTACCACCATAATACCACCACTACCACCATAATACCACCACTACCACCATAACTACTACCACCACTACCACCATAATACCACCACTACCACCATAACTACTACCACCATAATACCACCACTACCACCATAACTACTACCACCACCACCAAGGTATGGCCCAGGTAAGAACAAGAGCAGGTCACACAACACACCTCCTCATTACTGTTAATTTATAAGACACAGGTGAAGCTCCGTCAGATAACACACACGTTCTTATGTAATTCTTCACTACCTGCCATTCCCTCCTCTCTCTCTCTCTCTCTCTCTCTCTCTCTCTCACACACACACACACACACACACACACAGAAACTTTTAAAGCGGTGATTCAAGGAGAGAGAGAAAGTGGCAGTCTTGTATATGTGTGGCACTGGCACTCCGGACCCAAGCGGATGATGCCCTCCCCCCTCCCCTTACTCAGCTTGGCAACAGTGCACGTCCTCCTCACCCCTGAGACCCCCCACCCCCCAGACACACAACAACAACAACAACAACAACAACAACAATAATAATAATAATAATAGTTTGTTGAAAAGTTTTTGTATTTGTATATAAATAAATTCCCAATAACTTCTTCTCTTTTCCTCCTCCTCCATCTTCCTCCTCCTCCTCCTTCCTCTTCCTCCTCCTCCATCTTCCCCCTCCTCCTCCTTCCTCCTCCTCCTCCATCTTCCTCCTCCTCCTCCCCCATCTTCCTCCTCCTCCATCTTCCTCCTCCTCCTCCTCCCCCATCTTCCTCCTCCCCCATCCTCTTCCTCCTCCTCCATCTTCCCCCTCCTCCTCCTTCCTCTTCCTCCTCCTCCTCCTTCCTCTTCCCCCCTCCTCCTCCATCTTCCTCCTCCTCCTCCCTCATCTTTCTCCTCCTCCTTCCTCTTCCTCCTCCTCCATCTTCCCCCTCCTTCCTCCTCCTCCTCCTCCCCCATCTTCCTCCTCCTCCTTCCTCTTCCTCCTCCTCCATCTTCCCCCTCCTCCTCCTTCCTCCTCCTCCTTCCTCTTCCTCCTCCTCCTCCTTCCTCTTCCCCCCCTCCTCCCCCATCTTCCTCCTCCTCCTCCTCCCCCATCTTCCTCCTCCTCCTTCCTCTTCCTCCTCCTCCATCTTCCCCCTCCTCCTCCTTCCTCTTCCTCCTCCTCCTTCCTCTTCCCCCTCCTCCTCCTTCCTCTTCCTCCTCCTCCTCCTCCATCTTCCCCCTCCTCCTCCTTCCTCCTCCTCCTCCCCCTTCTTCCCCCTCCTCCTCCTTCCTCTTCCCCCATCTTCCTCCTCCTCCTTCCTCTTCCTCCTCCTCCATCTTCCCCCTCCTCCTCCTTCCTCTTCCTCCTCCTCCTTCCTCTTCCCCCTCCTCCTCCTTCCTCTTCCTCCTCCTCCTCCTCCATCTTCCCCCTCCTCCTCCTTCCCCTTCCTCCTCCTTCCTCTTCCTCCAGCTTCCCCCTCCTTCTCCGTCTTCTTCCCCCTCCTACACCTTCCTCTTCCCCCATCTTCCTCCTCCTCCATCTTCCTCCTCCTCCTCCTCCTTCTTCCTCCTCCTCCTTCTTCCTCTTCCTCCTCCTCCTCCGTCTTCCTCCTCCATCTTCCTCCTCCTCCATCTTCCTCCTCCTCCTCCCCCTCCTCGTCCTCCTCCTCCATCTTCCCCCTCCTCCTCCTTCCTCTTCCTCTTCCCCCATCTTCCTCCTCCTCCATCTTCCCCCTCCTCCTCCTTCCTCTTCCTCCATCTTCCTCCTCCCCCATCTTCCCCCTCCTCCTCCTTCCTCTTCCCCCTCCTCCTCCTTCCTCTTCCTCCTCCTACACCTTCCTCTTCCTCCATCTTCCTCCTCCTCCAGCTTCCCCCTCCTTCTCCGTCTTCTTCCCCCTCCTACACCTTCCTCCTCCCCCATCTTCCTCCTCCTCCATCTTCCCCCTCCTCCTCCTCCTTCTTCCTCCTCCTCCTTCCTCTTCCTCCTCCTCCATCTTCCCCCTCCTCCTCCTTCCTCTTCCCCCTCCTCCTCCTTCCTCTTCCTCCTCCTCCTCCTCCAGCTTCCCCCTCCCCCATCTTCCTCCTCCTCCTCCTTCTTCCTCCTCCTTCTTCCTCTTCCTCCTTCAGCCTGTCTCACGGGTCTCACATCATCTACTCACTCTTATGTTACAACAAGTGGAGGGGTTCGTCCACCTCTGCTGGTGGTGGTTGTTGTAGTGTGGTAGTTGTTATAGTGGTGGTTGTTGTTGTTGTAGTGTGGTAGTTGTTATAGTGGTGGTTGTTGTTGTTGTAGTGTGGTGGTGGTGATCGTGGTGGTTGTTGTTGTTGTAGTGTGGTGGTGGTGATCGTGGTGGTGGTTGTTGTTGTTGTTGTGGTGTGGTAGTTGTTATAGTGGTGGTTGTTGTTGTTGTAGTGTGGTGGTGGTGATCGTGGTGGTTGTTGTTGTTGTAGTGTGGTGGTGGTGATCGTGGTGGTGGTTGTTGTTGTTGTTGTAGTGTGGTAGTTGTTATAGTGGTGGTGGTTGTTGTTGTTGTGGTGTGGTAGTTGTTATAGTGGTGGTTGTTGTTGTTGTAGTGTGGTGGTTGTTGCTGTTGTAGTGTGGTGGTGGTGATCGTGGTTGTTGTTACCAGTGATTAGTTTGTGTGTGTGTGTGTCCACCCAACACTCTATACAGACTTACCCAACAACGTAGAGAAGCGGCCGAGGCGGTATACACATTACTATACATAAAGGCATACGATAAACATATACACACAATGCACATCAATACACCGGCACTACACTATCCGGGTCTATACATCTGGATCTCTGTATACCAAGTTAACTGTATCAGGTTTCATAATATATCCGGCTACTTACCTACGTCAGGCCGGTGTCCACAGCCGGCTGGCATCATAACGGCTCTATATATCTGGACACAGCCGGTTAACTATAACAGGTTTAATAATATATCCGGCTACTTACCTACGTCAGGCCGGTGTCTACATCCGGCCAGCATCACATTGGGGGGTCTTACCTATTGGGAGAAAAATAATTTGGTTAGTTTAAATATTATTAATCTCTCTCTCTGTAGCACACACACACACACACACACACACTCTCACACTCACTCACTCACTCACTCACTCACACACACACACACACACTCACACACACACTCTCACACTCACTCTCACTCACACACACACACTCACACACACTCACACACACACACACACACTCACTCACACTCACACACACACACACACACTCACACACACACACACACACTCACACTCACACACACACTCACACACACACACACACACACCTACCTTAGCCCCAAATTCTCTCCTCCTCCACTATATCTCACCTCTGCTTTCACAAACTTTCTATTACGAAACACTTAATCACTTTCTCTCCCTCTCCTCCCTTATTATCCTATCCCAACCTAACCTAACCGAAACCTAACCTAATCCTATCCTAAGCTAACCTAAACCTACCCAATTCCTAACCTAACAGCCCCCCCCCCCCCATGAGATAATCCAAACGAAACGACTAACATTACCCAGAGAGAGAGAGAGAGAGAGAGAGAGAGAGAGAGAGAGAGAGAGAGAGAGAGAGAGAGAGAGAGAGTCATCACTATTACTACCACCACTACCTCACCATCATCACCACTACATGCACCATCACCACACCATCACTACACCAGCCAGGATACCAACACGTACACCCAACAACTACCAAGTAAACATCACCTGTCCAGAATAACAACAAGGTACCTGCATAGTCTACTACACCTTACCTACCTACAGCACCTCCCAATACCTTATATATGAACAGACAGACAGACACAGACACACACGAGAGCACCAAACACAGAGCCAAGACATCGGTATGACGTCAAAGGGTCAACATTAAGCCACTTGCTGACGTCAGAGAAGAGAAATTCAGAATGTTGAAGGCGTTGAGGTGACCCGTCCACCCCCAGGCCGGTACAGGTGTGTGTGTGTGTGTGTGTGTATGTGTGTGGGCCCCTCCTCAGGTGGGTGTGTGTGTGTGGGCCCCTCCTCAGGTGTGTGTGTGTGTGGGCCCCTCCTCAGGTGTGTGTTTGGGCCCTTCCTCAGGTGTGTGTGTGTGTGGGCCCTTCCTCAGGTGTGTGTTTGGGCCCTTCCTCAGGTGTGTGTGTGTGTGGGCCCTTCCTCAGGTGTGTGTGTGTGTGCGGGCCCTTCCTCAGGTGTGTGTTTGGGCCCTTCCTCAGGTGTGTGTGTGTGGGCCCCTCCTCAGGTGTGTGTGTGGGCCCCTCCTCAGGTGTGTGTGTGTGTGGGCCCCTCCTCAGTGGTGTGTTTGGGCCCTTCCTCAGGTGTGTGTGTGTGTGTGTGTGGGCCCCTCCTCAGGTGTGTGTTTGGGCCCTTCCTCAGATGTGTGTGTGTGTGGGCCCTTCCTCAGGTGTGTGTGGGCCCTTCCTCAGGTGTGTGTTTGGGCCCTTCCTCAGGTGTGTGTGTGTGTGTGTGTGTGTGTGTGTGGGCCCTTCCTCAGGTGTGTGTGTGTGTGTGTGTGTGGGCCCTTCCTCAGGTGTGTGTGTGTGTGTGTGGGCCCTTCCTCAGGTGTGTGTTTGGGCCCTTCCTCAGGTGTGTGTGTGTGTGGGCCCCTCCTCAGGTGTGTGTGTGTGTGGGCCCCTCATCAGGTGTGTGTGTGTGTGTGTGTGTGGGCCCTTCCTCAGGTGTGTGTTTGGGCCCTTCCTCAGGTGTGTGTGTGTGTGTGTGTGTGGGCCCTTCCTCAGGTGTGTGTGTGTGTGTGTGGGCCCTTCCTCAGGTGTGTGTTTGGGCCCTTCCTCAGGTGTGTGTGTGTGTGGGCCCCTCCTCAGGTGTGTGTGTGTGTGGGCCCTTCCTCAGGTGTGTGTTTGGGCCCTTCCTCAGGTGTGTGTGTGTGTGGGCCCTTCCTCAGGTGTGTGTGTGTGTGTGGGCCCTTCCTCAGGTGTGTGTGTGTGTGTGTGTGTGTGTGTGGGCCCTTCCTCAGGTGTGTGTGTGTGTGTGTGTGTGGGCCCTTCCTCAGGTGTGTGTTTGGGCCCTTCCTCAGGTGTGTGTGTGTGTGTGGGCCCTTCCTCAGGTGTGTGTTTGGGCCCTTCCTCAGGTGTGTGTGTGTGTGTGTGGGCCCCTCCTCAGAGGTGTGTGTGTGTGTGTGTGTGTGTGTGTGTGTGTGTGTGGGCCCTTCCTCAGGTGTGTGTGTGTGTGTGTGTGGGCCCTTCCTCAGGTGTGTGTGTGTGTGTGTGGGCCCTTCCTCAGGTGTGTGTGTGTGTGTGGGCCCTTCCTCAGGTGTGTGTGTGTGTGTGTGGGCCCTTCCTCAGGTGTGTGTTTGGGCCCCTCCTCAGGTGTGTGTGTGTGTGGGCCCTTCCTCAGGTGTGTGTGTGTGTGTGGGCCCTTCCTCAGGTGTGTGTGTGTGTGTGTGTGTGGGCCCTTCCTCAGGTGTGTGTGTGTGTGTGTGGGCCCTTCCTCAGGTGTGTGTGTGTGGGCCCTTCCTCAGGTGTGTGTGTGTGTGGGCCCTTCCTCAGGTGTGTGTGTGTGTGTGGGCCCTTCCTCAGATGTGTGTGTGTGTGGGCCCTTCCTCAGGTGTGTGTGTGTGTGTGTGGGCCCTTCCTCAGGTGTGTGTGTGTGTGGGCCCTTCCTCAGGTGTGTGTTTGGGCCCCTCCTCAGGTGTGTGTGTGTGTGGGCCCCTCCTCAGGTGTGTGTGTGTGTGGGCCCTTCCTCAGGTGTGTGTGTGTGTGGGCCCTTCCTCAGGTGTGTGTGTGTGTATGTGGGCCCTTCCTCAGGTGTGTTAGTGTGTGGGCCCTTCCTCAGGTGTGTGTGTGGGTCCTTCCTCAGGTGTGTGTGTGTGGGCCCTTCCTCAGGTACTGTTACGGTAATTAATCTTCAGGTGAAATAAACAAGGCTGTCTACTCTTCAGGTGATACTAAGACTATCTTTATAAGGTGAGGGGGGGTGTGGGGGGTAGGTGAGGGAGCTGGGTGAAGGGGGTAGGTGAAGGGGGTGGGTGAGGGGGGTAGGTGAGGGGGGTAGGTGAGGGAGCTGGGTGAGGGGGGTAGGTGAGGGGGGTAGGTGAGGGAGCTGGGTGAGGGGGGTAGGTGAGGGGGGTAGGTGAGGGAGCTGAGTGAGGGGGGTAGGTGAGGGAGCTGGGTGAGGGAGCTGAGTGAGGGGGGTAGGTGAGGGGGGTAGGTGAGGAAGCTGGGTGAGGGGGGTAGGTGAGGGAGCTGGGTGAGGGGGGTAGGTGAGGGAGGTAGGTGAGGGAGGTAGGTGAGGGAGCTGGGTGAGGGGGGTAGGTGAGGGAGGTAGGTGAGGGAGGTAGGTGAGGGAGCTGGGTGAGGGGGGTAGGTGAGGGGGGTAGGTGAGGGAGGTAGGTGAGGGGGGTAGGTGAGGGAGCTGGGTGAGGGGGGTAGGTGAGGGAGCTGGGTGAGGGGGGTAGGTGATGGGGGTAGCTGAGGTAGCACCGACAGGGGGGTAGGTGAGGCAGCTAGGTGAGGGGGGTAGGTGAGGGAGGTAGGTGAGGGAGGTAGGTGAGGGAGCTGGGTGAGGGGGGTAGGTGAGGGGGGTAGGTGAGGGAGCTGGGTGAGGGGGGTAGGTGAGGGAGCTGGGTGAGGGGGGTAGGTGAGGGAGGTAGGTGAGGGGGGTAGGTGAGGGAGCTGGGTGAGGGGGGTAGGTGAGGGAGGTAGGTGAGGGGGGTAGGTGAGGGAGGTAGGTGAGGGGGGTAGGTGAGGGAGCTGGGTGAGGGGGGTAGGTGAGGGAGGGAGGTAGGTGAGGGGGGTAGGTGAGGGGGGGTAGGTGAGGGGGGGTAGGTGAGGGGGGTAGGTGAGGGAGCTGGGTGAGGGGGGTAGGTGAGGGGGGTAGGTGAGGGGGGTAGGTGAGGGAGGTAGGTGAGGGAGGTAGGTGAGGGAGGTAGGTGAGGGGGGTAGGTGAGGGAGGTAGGTGAGGGGGGTAGGTGAGGGAGGTAGGTGAGGGAGGTAGGTGAGGGGGGTAGGTGAGGGGGGTAGGTGAGGGAGGTAGGTGAGGGAGGTAGGTGAGGGGGGTAGGTGAGGGAGGTAGGTGAGGGGGGTAGGTGAGGGGGCTGGGTGAGGGGGGTAGGTGAGGGAAGGAGGTAGGTGAGGGGGGTAGGTGAGGGAGGGAGGTAGGTGAGGGGGGTAGGTGAGGGAGGTAGGTGAGGGGGGTAGGTGAGGGGGGTAGGTGAGGGGGGTAGGTGAGGGAGGGAGGTAGGTGAGGGGGGTAGGTGAGGGGGGTAGGTGAGGGAGGTAGGTGAGGGGGGTAGGTGAGGGACCAGTTGGTAGGGCCTCAGGTACTGAGGTATGAATGGTCGTGTTGCAACATTATACATGCAACGTGCAATTATCTGCCGCTGGTACTGGTGTTACGCCATTCTGCACAGCACCGGACCCAACCGCACCACATCGGACCGCATCGAACAGCACCGGACCCTACAGCACCACATCGGACCGCATCGAACAGCACCGGACCCTACCGCACCACATCGGACCGCATCGAACAGCACCGGACCCTACCGCACCACATCGGACCGCTCTGCCTCCCTCCTCCTCCTTTATCACTATTACTACCACCACAACCATTACTACTACCACCACAACCATTACTACTACCACCACAACCATGACTACTACCACCACAACCATTACTACTACCACCACAACCATTACTACTACCACCACAACCATTACTACTACCGCCACAACCATAACTACTACCACCACAACCATTACTACTACCACCACAACCATTACTACTACCGCCACCACTATCGCTCCTATCATCATTACCATCACGAGATGCATAGCAGCGTAAAGTGGTGGTAGTAGTGGTGGCACTGTGGGCATCAGTAAGGGTGGCACTGTGGGCATCAGTAAGGGTGGCACTGTGGGCATCAGTAAGGGTGGCACTGTGGGCATCAGTAAGGGTGGCACTCTTCACTTTAGATCATCAACTTTAAGTATCGACGGACGGTGTTCAAGCCAGCGGCCCTCAGTAATGGTCACCAACACCTACACTAACTAACCTATCAACACTTACTGTAATAATGATAATAATAATAACAATAAACATGAGACAAGAAGCAGTGCTAAAGATAAGCATAAGACGCACACGGTAATGTAATTAATGGATATCACTCAACACATGGTGGTGGAAGGTCAAGGTGGAAGTGGTAGGTGGTGGTGGTCACAGGTAAGGGGGTAATTGGCAGTGGCTTTTGAGTGAGTACTGCAGCAGTATGTAGGTCACCTCTGTAGTGACCCACACACACACGCCATCAACCATTTCATGACTACTGATGTGACACGCGAGGTAGTGAACCACTACAACACACACGTGAACTATTATTACTACTACTACTACTACTACTACTACTACCACTACTACTAATAACAACAATACTACACAGTCAACACCAAGTGACACACACACACAGTACTGCCCCGACCTGCTGACGAAGCCTTTTAAGTGAAGGAAAAATGACCCTCACTCAAAAGCTTATACGCAAATACATACATACACAATATAGTCGTATCATCTAACCACCACCATCGACGTGTCAGCCCGTCTGTCAGCTCTCCTCCACGTGTCAGCCCTCCTGTCAACTCTCCATGTATAAGACCTTCTGTCAACTCTCCATGTGTCAGCCCTTCTCCGTGTCAGCCCTCCTGTCAGCTCTCCTACATGTGTCAGCCCTTCTGTCAGCCCTTCTCCAGGTGT